>PITA01005344.1:0-86724 GCA_004023965.1 Spilogale gracilis
CCTTTTTTTTTTTTTTTTTTTAAGGAGAAAATGTTTACTTATTTATTTAATTTTTCAAAGTAATCTCTACACCCAACATGGGGCTCAAACTCACAACCCTGACATGTGTTCCACTAACTGAGCCAGGCAGGCGTCCCTGCTTTGTTTACTAACTGTGGTAAAATATATACCTCATTCAAAGGTTACCGTTTCAGCCATTTGTAAGCATATTGTCCTGTGGCATTAAGTGGCATGCCCACTGTACAGCCATCACCATCTGTGTCTGGAACATTTTCCTCTTGCAAAACTGAAGCCCTGTCCCTGTTAAACACTCACTGCCCATCCTCCTCTCAGCTCAGCCCCTGGCAAGCTCTGCTCTACTTTCTATCTCGGTAAACTTGACTCTTCTGGGGACCTCATGGTGCATTCTTTGTGCTTTTGTGTCTGTGTCCAGTTTATTTCACCTAGCGGAACAGCCTCGGGGTTCATCCAGTCCCTGTGTTCCTTGCCAGCTCTGACACTGCGAAATGTCTTCTGGGAAGTACAGTCCACTTGCCAGGGTAACTTCTCAATTGAGTCTTTTATGGGGAGGAAAAAAGTAGAAGTGCTTTGTGCTTGTTAACTGCTGTGCTCCTGGGGTGGGGGCGGAAGATTGGGAGGGAGAGAGTGGGCCAGGGAAGGAGAGGGAGGGAGGGAGAGGGAGGGAAGAAGAGGAAGGGAGAGTCTCTTCAGGGAGAGCCCACAATTAATTTTCTGTGGCTGGAACAGGTGAAAACATCATTACATTATGTTTTCTGTATTTCCAATCAATTGACCTCCTGAACCTACAAAAGTATTGGGACTACCTGGATTCCTACGTTTGGGGTACAAATGAAACCTTCAGAGAACTGAGGGGATAGAAGAAGCTTAGAATTCATACTACCCCCTGCTGTTCAGCAGGACTCGGGGAAACCCTGGAGTTGATTGCTATTACTGTCCTATGCTTTCATTTTATTTTATTTTTCCCAAGTTTCTCTCCAAAACAAAAGCCATGATCTGCTTTGTCATCTCTCCCTACACCTAGCAGAGCTTAGGCATACAGTGAAACTGGTGGGAGGTGGGGTAGGCACACAACAGAGCACATGAAGAAGGGCTTTCAGTAGCTCATTTCCAGTGCCAAGTGCAGGATGGGGTGGGCGAGCGAGTGGGAGGTGTAGAGGGCCAGAGATGGATTTTGGCCTTGTCTCAGCTCAGACAAAGGATCAAGGAATGAGATTTTAGTTTTTGTAACAATACCAAAGCAACTTACATCTGTTTTGCTTCTGGTAAAAGGACAAAACCCCCATTTTACCAGGAGGCCGTAGTGATTTAAAGGAAAGATCTTCCCTTTTTACAGACCATGCCCCAGCCCTTGAGACCCATTCCTTGCTGGAGCAGAAGGTCTTGGAAATTTTGGAGAGTTATGATTGTGTAAGCCATTTGTACCCAGAGCTGAATATGTGATTAAACCTTTTGCTGCTCCCTGGTGCAGAAGAAGCTGTCGACGCCATCAGCCGTTGCAGAAACGCACAACCCAGGGAGGAGTTACCCCGTCATGTTTTCTCTATATAGAAGATTACAGGAAATGCCTCTTAGCTCCTACGTTTTTCCTCCAGATTCTATAAAGCTGCTTCTGGGGTATGGCCATTCCTTTCCTTTTCTCTGTGCTCTGATGATTTGAGGGAATAGGATAATTTTTCCTTAGAAAAGGGCAGTTTAGAAACTAGATTGCAGATCCCAGGGACACGGAAAGAAGGCCAAACTGCAGAGGACCTGGAAGCTCAGGGCTGGGCCCGGGCCCGGGTTCTGGTGCCGTGCGCAGGGCTGCTTGGTAACCAGGAGGCTGAGGCCTTCCGAGCTGCAGAGCTCCTGGTCCGCCTGGCTGCACAGGAATGATCTGGGTGTTCCTCCCAATGGCTGCAACTTCAGCTGTGGCAGAAGCGGGGGTGGGGAAAAGGCTTCCCAACCGAGGGCTTTGGGCTATACTACAGAGCTTAGAGCCCGGCCCTTAAACTGCTAATACTGTAAGGAACAGAAACTCCAGCAATACTTTTTTCCCTCACCCCCAGCACCCACATTGCAGTGGCTCCCTTTCCTAGGGGAAGGTAGCAGAACATACTGTTTCAGAGAATTTTCAGACTGCCTGGGTCCAAATCCTGGCTTTTCTTTTCTTTATCCTAGCTTTTCTTTCTTTCCTTTCCTTCTTAAAACAGATTTTATTTATTTATTTGACAGAGAGAGACACAATGAGAGCCAGCACACAGCAAGGGGAGTGGGAAAAAGAGAAGCAGGCTTCCCGCTGAGCCAGTAGCAGGTTGCAGATCTTGATCCCAGTGGGATCAAGACCGGAGCCTAAAGCAGACGCTTAACGACTGAGCCACGCAGGCGCCCCTATCCTAGCTTTTCTTCACCTAGGGCAAGAGACCTAGCTTCCATGTCAAGAGTGTTTATTTCTAAAATGGGGGAACTAATACCTACCTCATAAAATTATTGCCCAGATTATAAAAAAAAGGTAACACATGAAATGATTAGCACAGCGCCTGATACATAAGGAAAGTTCAATTATTTGTGGGCTGAAGAACTTTAATGTCCTGTTTACAAAGTAAGACTAATGCATCCTATTCCACCAGTGACCTGTCAGAAAGCTTTTGCTAGAATAGAAGAAATTGTTAACTTTCCAAATCCGAAATGACAGACTACAACTTCAAATTAGTCTATTTTAGGGGATCGGATTTGGCCTTTTCTTACCACCACCTCAAACCTGGAGCTCCAAATCATTCTCGGTTTCTAAACCCCAGCCCCCACCAGAGTAGGCTGACTTTGGATTCCGGCCGCAGACATCTCCTACAGAAAGGGGGTGATCTCACCCTTTGGGGCTGGGCGTTTTACAGACAAGGGTGCGTAGCATCCCCGGCCAGACTGCAGCGACGGCCCCTGCCCCGCCCTTCGCTGCAGTCCTGGAAGGGATCCCAGGGGCGGAGAGGCGGGGTGGGGTGCAGAAGATTCTCTGCAGGGCAGGGAGGGGCAGGATTGGAGGATCCGCGGTGCGGGGAGGGCGGGGCGGCTGCCGCATCTCCGCCCGCCCGAGCAGAGGCTGGAATTCCACTGCACCATCGCCCCCCACCCCTGGTGCGCGCCCCCCTTTCCCATCCTTCCGCCGCGCTCCCGGGACTCGGCTCTTCCCCTGCAGCGGCGCTTCGGCTCCTTCCGGGAACCCTCGGCCCTTTTCGTCGAGCGATCGGAAAGCGAGCTGGCCGGAGCTCCGCCCCCTTAGCTCCGCCGGCGCTCGCCCCCGCCCCTCGCGCCGCGCCCCGGCGCTTCCCCCGCGCTCGCGCCCGCCCGGCGCCGGAACGCGCGTGGCCGCCTATAAAAGAGGCGAGACGTGCGCGTCGTCGCCACTACCCGCTGCGGAGCGAACGGCAAGGCGGGAGGTCGCGGAGGCGAGTCGGTCCCTCAGCAGCCCCCAGCCCGGCGCACCCACCGCCCTCACCCCTCAGGAGCCGGTGAGACGGGGAACTCGGGGAGGGAACGGGGGCCCGAGAGCCGCCGACCCCTGGGCGCAGAGCCCGGCAGCCCCTGGGGCGGGGCGGGGCGAGCGCGCGGACAGGTGAGCCCCGCCGGCCTCACAGCTGCCTCCGACGGGCGGGGACGGGGCGGGCGGGCCGCGACGGGCCAGGGGGAGCGTGGGCTGCGGAGGGGCCGCCCGGCCCAGCCTGGGCGCGGGCCGCTGGAATGTCATTGACTGGGCGGAGGGGGGGAGGCGAGGCCGCCGGGTCCGTCCCTTTCCCCCACCCCCAAGACTGGCTCCGGCCCCGCCCTGCCCCATCCGGCTGTGGCAGGTGGGGCGGGGGCCCCCGGCAGGATCCTCGCCATCCCCCTCTCCATCCCCCTCCCTGCGGAGCGCTCCCCCAGTGCCCGCGGACCCCTGTCTGGGTGGGGTAGCGACTTCTGCAGCTCCTCTTTCCCAGTCCTCAGGGCTGTGCCGGCCCAGTCCTGGAGGGAGGAAGAGCCGAGAGCATGGAGGAAAGGGCTCTTTGACCTTAATTTCATCCACTGGCGGTTCTTGGCCTTCTCTCTAGACGCAGAAAGGTCTGAGACTGGCCATCTCTTTTTCCTTCCTCGTAATAAACATTTCTTTGCTACCCAGTTGTGATTTGCTTTAAATAACAGGTAGATGCGGCGTTTCTTTGTATGAGACTCAAATCCAAGAACTTAATAGCTTACGAATTATTCTCCTTCCCCACCCCACCCGAGACGGGGGTCTTTCTATTCGAGGACATTACATTATTTGTCAAAAATTCTACAGCCACGCCAGTATTGAATGATACAGCAGCCTTTTGTTTGTTAGCTAGCCCTGCGAATTTGACAAGATGCTTCCTTGTTAAGTTTAAGGTTAAGGGGCTTGTTAAGGTTAAGGATTGCATGTGTTTTAAATTAAAAGCCTCAGTAGCCCAGAAAGCTAGATTGAGAGGATTGAATTGGCCCAACACCTCGTCAGATCTCTTTTATGTAATAGATTCTAAAATACGTAGGCCCTTTGTTCCGACTTCATCCTGGTATTTTAGAAAAACTTACCATCATGGCTGTTAGGGAAGAATAGAAGAAAGACCATCTGAAGTATTTTAATTTTGTGGAGAAATTGCGGAGTCATAGCAATTGGACCTAAGTAAAACAATGTATCAAAGATGGAAGGGTGGGGGTGTCTTACAGCCAGGAAACAGAAAATCTTAAGAATAGCGGTGGGAATACTCAGCTGTATGAAGCTATTGAGCCAAGGTTCCACCTCCTAAACTAGTCTTTTCCCTTTTGTTGCAGCTAATGTCTTAGATTTTCAAAGGTCAAATTGAAGTCAAAGTTTTAAAATGTGCCGTAGGGGGGAAAAAATGTGCTGCAGTAAAGGCCTCTGCAGGAAATTAACAATAAGCCTTTTTTAGTAACTGGGCCAATAATTACTCACTGGGACCCTCAAAGTGTGTTAGTTGTTATCTAGGGACCTCCACAGAGAGGCAAGCCTGGAAAGGAAGATTTGCCCCGCGCCTGACAGGTGTGAAGCAGTTCTTAGAATAATCCATCAGTTGAGTAACATCTTGGGACATGCTTTTGGTCTTGGCAGTGGGTTTTGTAGCGATCTAGCAATTGGAGAAATCTGATATGTCACAGGGCTTGTCAAATAATCTGATGAACGGGTTTGGGCGACCAGAGCTGGTTTTTAAATACATCTTTCTTTTGGTTGCCTGGGTTTCCTTTCCTGCTCTCTTTTTCCATACCTGCCTTTATCCCAAAGTGAGGGGCGGACGACAGATCCTGAGCAACGTGTGTAAGTTGCAGTCCACAGTCCTGTCATTGCTGAACCTGCACGAAGGATAGTGGGCACGAGGCCGGCCTCGTAATCAATCCTCCGTGGGCTATGCAAGGACTCCGCTAGCTATGCAGTCCGGGCTGCCGCAGCTGTGGTCAGAGTAGGTTGATGGCAAGGGCTGACTCCAGGAATCCCGAATGCCAGAATGCTGAGGAGCACAGAGCTAATCACTTGGGGCCACAGCCCGTGGTACCCCGCCCTCCCTCCCTTCCACCTTTTTTGCATGTTCCTTTTGTATGGTTTTTGAACAGGAAATAGTATTTTGTAAAGGAAGTGTACCAGGGACCAAGGCCCAAGTCAGATCTCGATAGCTTGAGTTCTTTTTTGTTTCTCATGGGTTTTGCTGTTATTTTATTACTGAATGGAAGGGGATTTAGGAATTGGCTAGTCCTGGGAGTTTCACTTAATTTATTGGACTAACTCTGGGGAGGGCATGTTTCGTGTTAGAAAGCATATTTAGCATTCTTTATTTGGGAGGTGGGGAAACTGAGGCCCAAAGGAGTTATAACTTGGCGGAGGCAGCATATCTAGATAAATAGGAACTGCTAAGGGACCAGAGAACTTTGGTTCTCTTTCCACATTTTAAGTCCCTGGTGGGATTCAGAAGCTCTACAGAATAAGAAAGGCACCGGGAGAACACCAGGAATTTGTTTTTTACTTCTATTTCGTATATTCCTAATGGTCTGTTTTCTTCATTTTGAAATTATTTTGTTCAGTTTGCCCTTAGAAGCTTGTTATCTTGCTCTTCCCCCTCCCTCTTTAGACTCCACATTCTTCCATCATGTTGTCATCGTTTCGTAAACGCAGAGTCCAGGTATTTGACCAGCATGCAGGAAATGGGTTGCCTTTTCGGTTTTGCCTGGCTTGCAGTGAAGACTCATTTGTGGCAGAGGTTGAATGATTTAAAGAGAGGGGGAAAAAACCCCGCCTGCATGCCCTTTCTGTTAAGCCAGTTGGTTAGAATTGGGGTTTTTCTCAATTGTTTATTGGTGTTACGTGAACAGAAGTCTTAGAAAATTTATTCTAAAATTTCCAAAGCCTCCTGTTTTTTGTCTTCCTCTCTTTTAGGCATGAATACATTAATTTCCTCTCACCCTACTGATGTTTGCATGTAATGTTTGCTGGTTTTTTTAATTGCTGGTTACTTGGTTCTTAAGAACCAAGGGACTAAACAGATTATCTTAGATATTTGGAAAAAATAATCTGAAAATGTGTCATAAAAGTAATATTTTTAAACTCGACAAATATCATAAACTTGGGTTTGTTTCCTGTTCCTATCAACTTATTTTTTTCCTGCCACAATCCATGTAATGAAATGGAACTTGAATTTTCTTGGCCAAAAAAGCTCACTGTATATATTTTATTTATGTACAGTTCTTGAATGTTGCTAAATTGGACCTTTTTGAAAAGAGAAATGCTTAAAATTAATGTCTTGATAATCCCATAAGGAAGAATACAAACTTTGCAAATTTCTAGTGATTATGGGTGATAAATCCAAGAGAAGCCCTTTTATAAATCAGAGTGGTGAATTGGCTAAAATGAGGTTTATAAAAACGGGCCACATTATAACCTTTCCTTGTTTTGAACATCAGTAATGGTATTTTGCACTTAAATACCTCTCATCTGAATTTTACAGGTTAAGAGGTAAGTAGCAGCAAGATAGTA
Source organism: Spilogale gracilis (assembly GCA_004023965.1). Lineage (NCBI taxonomy): Eukaryota > Metazoa > Chordata > Mammalia > Carnivora > Mephitidae > Spilogale > Spilogale gracilis. Next base: position 7,022 of record PITA01005344.1, read on the forward strand.
TTTGGGAAGCATTCAGAAGTAAGTTTTCTCAACGTTGCTCTGCATTTCTGGATTTTGATGCAATGCAGTATGCATCTATTGCTTTCTTAAAGCTAAGTCCCTGCTCACCTCTGCAGAAACAGGCTCATATGAGTTGAAGTGAATTAATCAGTCTGAAGGCTGACCTGCAGACCCACAGAAGCAAAACTAGTTGTTTTTATTCATGGTTAAAACTCTTTATTTATGTATTCTTTACCTGTCTGCAGCTCACCAGCTCTGCCACTAAAATCTGCAGCTGAGCTGGTTTGGGATCCCTTTGCTTGATCCGAGACTCACTTGCTGTGACATGTTAAAGGGCGCTACACGGTTCTTTGGTTCTCTGGAGAAGCCCGTCCACGTGTGTGGATGTGGTTCTCCTGCTTGGCACCTGTAAAATCTGGTAATAGGTTGGCTTTCTGAACCAGGGGAAAAAAACTTGTGTTGTCAGTCCTGCACCCTTGAGCTCTAAGCAACCAGAGTAAATCTGAGAGATGGTTTTTCTGACCTTTTGCTTTGGGCGATGTGTATGAATCTTTCCATAGAGCCCAATGATCTGTTCATCCCTTTAGTCCCTCCCAAATCCCTTTGCTTGCACATGAATGTATCTGGTGAAATTGGAGTTCATTGTGTAGTTTTCCGGATGCCTCTTACATCCAGCACATTCTGTGGGCAGAACCCGCAGTTTGTCTCCGTGACTACTTCATACTTACCACCAGTGGATTCTCTAGTGGGGTTCCATGGGGAAGTTGTGCTGAATTCCTCCATTTTCCCAAGATCTACGGGTGGGTGGCCTACAGTACTCACCGCAGGTGCCAGGTTCGCTGTGTGGGAGGCGGCTGATCTTTGGTCGGAGAACGATTTCTGAGTCTGCAGTCTTTTCTGTTGCTGAACAGAGTCCTTATGTTTGGTCTCTCCCACCCTCCAGACTGGATCCCCTTGCACAGCAGGGCGGATAGCTTCTGTAGGTGAGGCCAAGGCATTTAAAAATTCCCTCAATACCAAGAAGTGGCCCAGACAGCTGTCTCTTGGCATTTGCAAGAAGACAGTTATTAATTAGTGTCTAAGCTCTTCTGTAGGAATCCATTTTCAGTCCATAATATGTGTGAATTTGTGTCAGATAATCAGTCATTCTCGAGTGTGTTATATCTTTGGATTAAACTAGAACTTTCTACCCAAGGTTCACATCTTTAGACACTCCTCCCTCCCTTTCTTTCCAGAGATGTGGCAGTATTGTAAGCATGCTGACAAAGTCTTTTTATTTATTACAATAGAGGACATAGTTGTAATTCCTGTTTTATCTCCCGAGATCAATTCATGTTACTTGCTGAGTGATGCGGCTAACATTTTGACTGCTGCATTGCAGCATTTATAAATAGCCTGCATCTTCAGTCTTCGCAAAGAATATCAGCAAAAATACGACCTTTTTCTTTGGGTATCTTCCATGGGAAGCTGTTCTCAGACATACAGAGAATATATTTAGCACTTCATTTCCCCTCCTTTATTCTCTCTGGATGGAGACCTGATTGGCAAAATCAGAGTTGATAGGCTCCTTAGAGATAAACAGTCGACTGTGGGCCTGAGCAGTTAGTTCCTCTGTGGGGTTTTTAGGCAGTTGGTAAAATAGATAGGCTAGTGTGGTTGGAGATGGTTTTTTAATGGCACATTTCCCAAAGTCTTCCTTTCTAGCTCTCAAAAGGTGTTAATCCTATTAAGGCTGGGAACAGCCTGGAACAGTTCTCTGTGGAGCCTGCCTTATCAGTCAGCTGCATATTTCAGGGCGGGGGTGGAGTTCCTGCCTCCTGCGGCCTCAGTCCTGGAGGGAATGTTGCCCACGCAGGCAGAGTTCAAGAAATTCCACTAACTCCCTCACGGAGTTTTTGGGTGAGAGTCCAGCACACCTTCCGGTGGCAGTATTTCTTGATGTTATGTACATTTTTCCTATTTTTAATATAATCAATGGAAATTACCCATTTCGGAGCAAAGAAACTGGAGCTTCTATAGATAAACATAGAGACAGCTCCCTATCAGGTTAAGGGGTGGCCCATCATCCTAGGCTCCTGTAACCATGCAAATGAGGATCCTGAAGGCCCCCAGCAGTGGGAGAGCTTTGATGACTTTCAGATGCCCAGCTCCCCGGGGACAGCTAGCCAGTGGTGGCTTGGCAGAGCTCCCACCTACTGACGTCAGCTGATCTGCAGGAAAGAAAAGTCCATTATTGCCTGACCAAAGCACTTGGTATAGAATTGACTTGTTCTACTTCACTGGGGTGACAAAGAGGGCCTTTTAGGTTGGTTAATTTCAGCAGGGCCTCCCTGGACTGTCTCCCTGGATTGGTAGTCAAAACCACCAGCAGAACCCAAGCAGCCAGACTTGCTAAGGCGGTGCCCTTGCCCCATTATGTTGGGGATTCTTGGCTTCATCATAAAGGGCTTGCTCCCCAGTGTTATTTCTTAGGAATTTCTATAGCAGCTAAAGGATTTTAGAAATGCAGTGAATCCTGCATGTGAAGAGGCAGGACAGATGCCCTAAGGATTAATCTAAGGACTCAGAGGTCTGGCAGGAACTCGTGTGCTGTGGTGGTTTCATATGAAACTGCACCTTCTTTGGCACATTTCATTGCCAGAAAATTTTGTCAGGGAACTAGACACAATTTCTCCGCAGTTTTTTTCATCCAAAACAGTTTCCCAAAGGATTAGAACAAAGGAAGTACGTAAGTTCTTAACCCTTATTGTTTACTAACTTAAGACTCATTCTTGGGCGCCTGGGTGGCTCAGAGGGTTAAGCCTCTACCTTCAGCTCAGGTCTGCTCAGCGGGGAGCCCGCTTCCCCCTATTTCTCTGCCTGCTTCTCTGCCTGTTTCTGATCTCTGTCTCTGTCAAATAAATAAAATCTTAAAAAAAAAAAAAAAAAGACTCATTCTTACAAAAGCAAAATCGATTTTTATTTCTTGATTGAAAAAAAATTTTAAGTTTTTTTCTCAGGTCATCTCTACACCCAGCGTGGGACTTGAACTCACGACTGTGAGAGTCGCATGCTTCACTGGCTGAGCCAGCCAGGTGCCCAGTTTTTATTTTTTGAATAATTAATATATCCGCCTCTCCTTCTTCCCTCCAGAGTGGTGATGAGAAAAATCAGGGGTAGCAAAAGGAATGAAAAAGCAAACAGCCATCCATAAAGAGTATGCCATGGGGCGCCTGGGTCGTTAAGCATCTGCCTTTGGCTCAGTTCATGATCGTGGGGTTCTGGGATTGAGACCCACATTGGGCTCCCTGCTCGGCGTGAAGCCTGCTTCCCCCTCTTCCACTTCCCCTGCTTGTGTGCCCTCCCTTGCTGTCTCTCTCAAATAAATAAATATACAATCTTTAAAAAAAATAAAAATGAAGAGTCTGCCAGCTGCAGTCATGGGCAGAATCGTTGGTTCTGGCATGCTAGTCTGGGAACCACAGAATCGCAGATCACCCCAGGTAGGCTCTGTGACTTGGTTATTAGATGACCTTGTGTCCCCTGCCTATTTAATAATGAAGTGACAGCGGTTTCTCTGTTTCCAAGTTGGAATGTGATTGACTTGATTGATTGATTGATTGTAAAGATTTTATTTATCTGACAGAGAGGGAACACAAGCAGCAGGAGTGAAAGAGAGAGAAGCGGGCTTCCTGCAGAGCAGGGAGCCTGATGTGGGACTTGATCCAGGGACTCCGGGATCATGGACTGAGCCACCCAGGTGCCCTGTATTGACTTTAATGTGTGCCTAGTTCAGTGGTCTGAGAGGAAGAGGAAGATAGGTCTTTTTTTATATCATCCCTAAGGAACTCTAAATTTACTCAAGAATTACAAAAATGGCAGGGAGAGAACCTGGCAGAATGTGACTGTGCTCTGAAGAGGAGCATGGGGACAGTGAAGACTTCTGACTTGGGACTGCAGAGAGGACAAGGTAGTTGTTTTAAACTTGGAGGGGTTTGTGGTATCCAGTGGTGGAGCTGGGAGTGAGAGAGAACGTTCCTGCCCAAGGGGGCTTTCTGAGCTGGGGAATGGGCCCTGCCAGGGCCTGTAACTTGGAGTTGGCATGGGAGTTCGGTAAGACATGGCCAGAGCAGTGTAGGCGAGTGAATGAAGTCCCGTTTACATTCTAGTCAATGTGGCTGTTGAGCATGGTGAACCTTGTCAAGGTCTCTGCCGGAAATCAGCCCGCACCCAAAGGAATAGAAGATATTTTTTTCCAGACAGCTGCCTATTGATAACGGAACAACGGCCTTGAGCTCTTTTACCGAGGGCCTACCCTACGGGAGTGAGGAGGCCACCTTATTTCTCAAAATGTACGGCCATGTGTTCGGGCCAACGTTAGTAATTCCCATTTGCTCAGTAGGCTGACACCTTGTTGTATAGCTTCATTCTCCATTTGCAGTTCTTGTCACAAATCTGGGTTTCACTGGGTGGAATTCCGGCTTGACAGTATGGAAAATGGAATTTGAGTGGTTGACAGAGCTCTGTCCCCACCTTTTACAAGTGAATTCCAATCTGCACAGCAGCCGCAGCACTCAACATATACTTGATTATTTGTCAACACACATTCTGGGGCGCCTGGGTGGCTCAGTCGTTGAGCGTCTGTCTTCAGCTTGGGTCATGATTCAAGAGTCCCAGGATCGAGCCCCACATGGGGCTTCCTGCTCAGCAGGAAGCCTGTTTCTCCCTCACTCACTCCTCCTGCTTGTGTTCCCTCTCTGGCTGTATTTCTCTCCGTCAAATAAATAAAATCTTAAAAAAGCACACACACACACATTTCTTAATGGCCTGTGTATGCCAGAAATGCGGGGATACAAAGATTAGGGTGTTCGGTCTAATTATACTGTGGGAAGTATATACCAGTGCTTCATAAATCTGCAGAAAAGTGTGATTAAATCTGAGATGAAGGGCAGGAAGGAGCATTGAGCACAGCTTGGGGAGGAGGTAAGATCATACAGCTTACTCCTCTCAGCTGGGCATTGTGGTATAAATAGGTGTTATCTAGGCAGAGGGCAGGTAGAATATTCTACCTAAAGGAAGCCTTGGCAAATAGCTTAGAATGTGTTTTTTTGTTTTGTTTTTTTTAAGGTTTTATTTATTTGTCAAGGGTGGGGAGAGAGAGAGAGCTCATATATAAGCAAGTCATGCAGCAGGCAGAGGGAGAGGCAGGCTCCCAGCTGAGCAAGGAACCCGACATAGGACTTGATCCCAGGACCCCGGGATGGTGACCTGAGCTGAAGGCAGACGCTTAACGGACTGAGCCACCGAGGCATCCCTAGCTTGCTTGCTTTATTTATTTTTTTATTTATTTTCTTTCTTTCTTTCTTTTTTTTAAAGGTTTTATTTATTTGAGAGAAAGAGAGCATGAGCAGGGAGCCCAATGCGGGGCTTGATCCCGGGACAACGGGATCATGACCTGAGCCAAAGGGAGATACTCAACTGACTGAACAACCCAGGCACCCTCCTAGCTTGGAATCTTTCAAGAGAATCCTTTCTTTGGAGGAGAAAGTAGATTTCACTGAGCCTGGAGGGTCGGAGACATGGGTGAGAGATGATACCAGTCATGTGTGTTGGGCCAGATACAAGATCCTGCTAAAGAGCTGGATTCTTTCTTCCTTTAGAACGGAGCCGTAAAAGGTCTTAAAGCATGGGAGTGATATGGCCAAGAATATGTTTCTTTTTTTTTTTTTTTTTTTAAGATTTTATTTATTTGACAGAAACACAGCCAGAGAGGGAACACAAGCAAGCGGAGTGAGAAGGGGAGAAGCAGGCTTCCCGCCGAGCAGGGAGCCTGATGTGGGGCTCGATCCCGGGTCCCCGGGATCATGACCTGAGCCGAAGGCAGTCACTTAACCAACTGAGCCACCCAAGCGCCCCAATATATTTCTTTTTAATAGTAAAATCAGACTTTGTGGAGAAACAATAATAAAACCAAAATAAGTGGTCAGTATGTGGAGAATAATTTGGAAGCTATAGTGTTAGGGCCAGAATCACCTCATGTCCTCTCTGTGAGGAAGTTGGTGGCTTTCCAGAAAGATAGTCCTCAGAGTGGGTCGGGGGCAGAGTATGCTTTCTTGCCACCTCTTGAAGCTGCTTTAATCCTTAAAGAGTTAAAAACTGTGACCTCACCTGGATCCCACCAGTGCTGTTTACCTCCCAGCTGGATGCTGGGGGCACTCTTGAAATTCCCCCTCCTAAGTCCTTAGCCTACTTATCCTCTCCTGTTAGCCCCACCAGGTGAGCAGGAAGAGCTCTTAAATGTCTCCTGGGTAACACGGTTTTTACACCGTGTATAACTTATGGGGCAGTAGCCAGAGAGGCTAGAAAGTTTATCTGTTCTGCTTTCCTGCCAAATCTCTGAACCTTCTGTAGAATGTAGTTTGACATTTGGAAGGGTCCTGAGATGCCTCGTTTCCACCTGCCATTTTTTTGTCATTGTAGGAAGCCGAGGCACAGGAAAGTGGCCCATCCAAGGTCATGTTAGGTACTGACGCATTTAGAAGCTTTTTGTCATCAGTCTGTACCTCCTTCCCATTGTGGTCTGTGGGTTAGAGGAATCAGGCTTACTCCTGATGAGCGTGGGTAGCCTTTTCTGGGTTTTGCCCATCGATAAGTCAAGTTTTCTTTTTGACGTGAGAATTCTCTGAAAGTATCCACAAACCTGGGAATTTAAAGTTGGGCAGATTGAGTGCTGGGGGACTGCTGCCCTCTTCGTCAGCCTGCTGTTGTAGCGAACTTGAGACTGATGCCCAATTCACAGTATGCTGTCCCGCAGTAGTGCGTGGGTGGAGAGCAGGGCACACCTGGCACCACACCTTCTTGTTCTTGTGTTTAGGTTTCTGATTCTTACTATTAGATCAGATTCGGATTTAGATGCACGACCACCTGTTTACCTGTTTAATAATAGTGATGAATCTTTTTTATGTCACGCCAGTATTTGTGACATAAACCTGAATTTATTTATTTATTTTATTATTATTATTTTTTAAAGATTTTATTTATTTGACAGAGAGAAACACAGCTAGAGAGGGAACACAAGCAGAGGGAGTGAGAGAGGGAGAAGCAGGCTTCCTGCCGAGCAGGAAGCCCGATGTGGGACTCGATCCCGGGCCTCCAGGATCATGACCTGAGCCAAAGGCAGTTGCTTAACCAACTGAGCCACCCAGGCGCCCCAACCTGAATTTATTTTTAAATTGAAGTATAGTTGACATACCATCTTTATTAGTTTCAGGTATTCAACTCACCACACTTTATTTTTTTTAATCGCTCTATGATTTTTGTTCAGCATACATTCATGGGAAACATAGCCTGTTCCTGGCGTAGGCACTCTGGTAGCCTGAAGAAGCCTTATAGGATTGATGTTTCCCCATAACTGGGAACTCGGGGGCTCTGACTAGGTAAATTCTTAATGATATTAAGGACTCTTACTTTGTAATCCTCCCCTTGTCTTCATTGGAGAGCAGGCTGAGATCTGGAAAGAGAAAAACTGATTGCAGTAAGTAAAATTCTTTCTAATCTCCACACAGTGAAATGCAGAGACCAGGTGAAAGGACTTTAGAATGGATTTTTTTTTTAGTAATTTTTTGAGTACCACCTTGAATCCTTAAAGCCTGTGCAGAATTGCTGGGAAACTTCAGTTCTCCGGGTTTCACTGCATTTGGCTGTGGTGCTGGTGAGGCATGTCCTCTGGGGGACCGTTGCAGTGAGTGGATGGCTGTTTTTCACAAAGAAATAATTAGAAATCTCATTGTTCTGCCCTGAGAAGGGACTACCTTCTCCTTTCATTTGTCTGCCAGGGCTCTCTGGTAATTCTTTTCCTTCAAAGAGGCTGATTCCATAAAATCCGCTTTGGTCTCGGGGTACTTATTTCAGGGCATTCTGTCTTTTCAGAAAATGGACCCAAGTGGGGTCAAAGTGCTGGAAACAGCAGAGGACATCCAGGAAAGGCGGCAGCAGGTCCTAGACAGGTACCACCGCTTCAAGGAGCTCTCAACCCTGAGGCGCCAGAAGCTTGAAGACTCCTATAGATTCCAGTTTTTCCAGAGAGATGCTGAGGAGCTGGAGAAATGGATTCAGGAGAAACTACAGATCGCATCTGATGAGAATTACAAAGACCCAACCAACTTGCAGGTGCGTCTCATCTCCCTGAGATTCCCGCCAGAACTCATGGGCTCAAATGTTTTTGCCCCCAGATCACATAAAGTCATTTAATTATGACCTTTAGCGAGAAGAACGTAGCTCAGAGATAAGGCGGGACTAACTCCCTATGCTGAAAAGCCCTTGGTGTGTGCATTATTACTGTACACACTGAAGATGTATGTGAAATCTTGCAGATATTTATCTTGATGCTTCAAGCTGATGGTTCTCAAACCACCGCCTTGCAGCCATTGGTGATTTCAGTGGGAGGGTCTGAGTCGAGCTCTTGGAATATGAGTTTTCGAGAAGGACACACTAACAGTGTTGCTGGTGGCAATTTATAGTTAGGCTTCTCCTTAAGCAACTGATTGATAAGTCTTACTAAAAGCAAACCTTTAAAAATCATTGAATTGTAACTGAAGTTAATTTTGTGATATAAATTATGCTTCAGTAAAGCTGTTTTGGTTTTTTTTAAAGATTTTATTTCTTTATTTGGCAGAGAGAGAGATCACAAGTAGGCAGAGAGGCAGGCAGATAGAGAGGAGGAAGCAGGCTCCCTGCCGAGCAGAGAGCCCGATGTGGGCCTTGATCCCAGGACCCTGAGATCATGACCTGAGCCGAAGGCAGAGGCTTTTTTTTTTTTTTTTTTTTTTTAAAGATTGTATTTATTTGACAGAGGGAACACAAGCAGTGGGAGTGAGAGAGGGAGAAGCAGGCTTCCCACCGAGCAGGGAGCCCGATGTGGGACTCGATCCCAGGTCTCCAGGATCATGGCCTGAGCCGAAGGCATTGCATAACCCTAAGCCACCCAGGTGCCCCGTGGCAGAGGCTTTAACCCACTGAGCCACCCAGGCACCCAGTAAAGCTGTTTTTTAAAAAAGGACAGAACTTTTCTTCTCATTGATTTTGGTGAAGGACTTTTTTTTAGCAAGTCGAACACATGGTTCTCTTATTACGCCAAGAAAGAAGAAAGTGTTATATAATGAGTGCATGAGAACGAATTATTATCCACGAGTGAACGTACATGCTAAGAAAATTGTTGGTGTGGGTGGCTCTGTATTTCTGGAGGGAACTGGATGTCCACATAAAGGCTAATTTCCTGATAGACAGTAAAGGTAGTGCAAAGTACTCAGTGGCCGAGCTTCCAAAAGCCATAAAAGTGAGGTCAGAGTATTTGAATAATTGAGGGGGCACGAGGGGCTGCTGAGTGTCCCTAATTAGGGGGAATGGGATTCAGTAGGGGAGCTGAGGTGGGGGCAGGGCAGAAAGGGGAATGCCGTGTGGTTGCTGCTGTGTCTTACTTCACGGTCCACCAACAGGGCAAGCTCCAGAAGCATCAGGCCTTCGAAGCTGAAGTGCAGGCCAACTCAGGAGCCATTGTTAAACTGGATGAAACTGGCAACTTAATGATCTCAGAGGGGCATTTTGCATCTGAAACCATAAGGGTGAGTAGGAGTCTGCCTGCTACGGGAGGCCATCTGGTCTGATTCGTGGAGGAATGTGGATTAAATGCCAATTAGGGTTTCTTTTTTTTCTTTAGTTTTTGTGGGGGTTTTTTTGCCAATTAGGGTTTTTAAAAATGACTTTTCTCCCTTTTTTTGAGATTTTTTTTTTTTTTTTTTTTTTTAAATCTTAGCTGGTTGAATCCAGCAACATTTTTTTTTTTAAAGACTTTATTTATTTGACAGAGGGGAACACAGCAGAGGGAGTGAGAGAGGAAGAAGTAGGCTTCCCGCCGAGCTGGGAGCCCGATATGGGGCTTAATCTTGGGTCCTTGGGATCATGACCTGAGCCGAAAGCAGATGCCCAACGACTGAGCCACCTAGGTGCCCCAGATTTTTATTTATTTTTGAGAGTGGAGGGGGGTAGGGGGAGAGAGGGAGAGAGAGAATCTCAAGCAGATTCCCCACCAAGTATGGAGCCCGACACAGAGCTTGATCCCATAAGCTATGAGATCACAACCTGAGCCAAAATCACTGGTCTTTTCTAGGCTTTTAAGAGAATTTGTGAAGTCTTACTTTTGTAATATGATGACTCAGTATGAATATAAATATGTATCTGCTCAGTGGGGAATTAATATTTTTGTGAAACAAATTAGAATATGATTATACTTTAAAGAAGACTACATAAATGAAACCTAAATTTATAGATGGTAATTAGAGGGGAAATCATATTAGTGAAATCAGTGAATTTGGGGATCAGGACACAAAGATCAGTAGGATTAAACAGATATGATAAAGTTCTCTGTTGAAAACTTGAGGTCTGGATCTTGGTGGCTTGCCCTAGGAGGTGGTTTGCTGAGGTCTAGTCCCCAAGCCAGTTAAGGGCCCAGCAGTGACCAGTGACTTGTGGCACCAACCTGTTGGCTGGTGACCATACTGATTGATACAGCCAACTTTGAAGTAGGCATCCTTACATTCTTTGATTTGGCTTGTTTGGTGCCAGTTTACTGATAATTGATCTTTCTCCACTTTAACATTTCCAGTAATATATTAAGGGAAAGCAAACCTGTTCAGGGTGAAGTTTGCACACTTAGTTTCTCATAACTAGATGTTCTTACCTGTTTCTGACTTACCTCATTCCTATCTGTGTGTCTTGTTCTTTGTCATCCAAAGTGACATTCTCTTGAGGGACCGAGCTTTTCAGTCCCTTACCAGTCAAGGCAGTTGTGGAGAGTTAGATGAAAGCTGCATTCATAAGCCCCAGCTAGAAATGTCCCCACCCCTTGCTCTTGCCTGACACCCTTGTGGAGCTTTCATTCCTGTAGGGTCTGGTCTAGTGGTTTTTCAACAATAAATACTTGTCTCTCTTTTGCACTAATGCACTCCGCAGTCTCATACTGAAGACTTGCAATCAGCCCTAACTTTATTATTAATAATTAACTATTACTAGTAATGACTGTGAGTAGGAAATAAGAGTAAATTCTGAATGCCGAATGACCAACTATTTAATTACGTTCAACCAATTGGGTAATGTAACATGTATCTCTGCGATTAAACATGTACCATGTGTCTCTGCAATTAAATATAAATATCTTTTTTTAAAACATTTTATTTATTTGATAGAGTGTGACAGTGAGAGCAGGAACATAAGCGGGGGAGTAGAAGAGGGAGAAGCAGGCTCCTTGCTGAGTAGGGAGCCTGACATGAGGCTCAATCCCAGCATGCTGGGATCATGACCTAAGCCGAAGGCAGATGCTTAACGACTGAGCCACCCAGGCGCCCCAAAATATAAATATCTTTCTATTCATTTTCCCTGTATTTTGTCTTAATGTAAATGGAAGCAGCATGCCTTATGATTTGCTTGATAGAAGTCATTTTCCCAGAGTGTGTGGCGCTGTAGTCATGTATATAACCAGGCTGCAGATGGGAAATGAGAGAAACAGATCAAGTGTTTGACTTTGAGTGATTAATTTGGAGAGGAGGAGACCCCCAAGAATCACTTCATTCAGCTGTCAGTGACAACCCTCCTCCTGGAGATCTTATTAAAGCGATATTTAGAAGTACTGTTGGCCACTCTTGGGTAGCTGTTTATGTGCAAACATTGCCATTTTGGCACAGGTGGTCTCTGATCTTCACTAGAAGCTTGCTAAGTACCCCTCATCCCCACAGTATGGAAGGGAAGAAAGCAAAGCTCCAAGAAGAAGTCTGAGTAACTTCTCCAAATCCCACAGCTAGTAGGTGGCAGTTGGAATTCCAGTCCATGCCTTTCTTTGTCTACTGACAATTATTTGCTTAATTTTTCCAAGCTATATTTCATTCCGGTCATCTTTCCTTATTTTCTTGGCCAACTGCTTCTCTGAAAGCTCCTGCTGTTTGCTCATACCCCATTGAGAAATCCACCTGAGTCAGAACCACGACTGTGTCTCTACCCTGGCAGCTTTCCGTGCATTTCCCAAGTGTACTTGCCTGCTTGCCCCCTTACACTCTCGGGCAGCAGTGCACTTGGGAAACTGGACTCTCTAATCTGCAGTGTTTACGAGATCAGATGCACCAGGAATGGGAGGGTGGTTCCGGTGCTGGAGTGGGCTTTGCCCTAGTTCTTTACCTGAGGGTATGGAAATGAACTTTGTTGGAGACTGACCATGGACTTAAGGGGGAGGTTTTTTCTGAGCTTTCAGTGGTCTTGTTTTTAATTGGAGCAAAGGGCTTCCATTTAATCTTCACCGTCATGCTCTCAGTTCCCATGGTGATCCTGGCTTCGTGCTTTATCTGGCCCCATAACTCAGTAACAGCATTTGGCAGGCTGGTTGACCGGGGGCGGGGAGGGTGAAGATTTCTTCTTCGTCCTGGATAACCTGTCTGTCACCGATTTAGACTTTCACACCATACCGGACGGCGTGGCGCCCTATAGTCACCGCCACCCACATCGGGTCCCACATCCGAGTAGGTGGAGTATTGAGTTGCTGCTGCTTGCCTGTTCCTTACCCCCTGCCTTGGAGTGCCTTTCACTTTCTTCTCATAGGCAGGCTGCTTTGCAGCCTGTGGTGACGGAAGTGAATTGTGTGAGCATTTATTTTCCTCTCCTGTTTCGTCTCTTAAGTGAAGCATACATCCTTGTTTCTAAGAGGATCCACCCATGTTGGCTATCCCTTGGCTTTCAAGTTCTTAGCTGGTTGGGAGAGGTGTCTCCACCATGGGTGGATCCCAGACTTTTGTGAGTGTTTCAGCCTTGTCGTGTGTCGTGTGTTTTACTTTGATCTACCTATGTTACATGGAAACTCCAGACAACACATTGAGATTGGATTAGACACCAGAAAGCATTCCAGAAGCTTGAATTGGTGATCCCTTCCTCCCAGCTGTGGACAGGTCCTTACTAGGACTGTGCCATGGGAACCCAAAGATGCCAGGAAGTGAGTATGTTTGGGCCTGGGGCTACCCCTCAGGTGAAGTTGAAAATAAACCCAACCCGAGATGGATTGGACCATAAACTCTCTTTTCATAGAAGTTCCAAAACCTTTTCTGCCAAAAATCCTTTTCAGTTGCTAATTACGTTTCAGGACCCCATCTCTTCTACTTTTATTTTACTATTTTTTTTTTATTTCAAGATTTTATTTATTTATTCATGAGAGACAGAGAGAGAGCGGCAGAGGGAGAAGCAGGCTAAGCAGGGAACCCCATGCGGGACTCAATCCAAGGACCCTGGATCATGACCCGAGCAGAAGGCAGATACTTAACCAACTGAGCCACCCAGGCGCCCTCTTCTATTTTTATACGAAAGTGTTCCTATTGACTTGGGATTTATCACTATTTCTTTGCATTCATGATGCCCATAGTCTCTCTTGTTTCATGTTTCCCTCTACGAATTCAGAGCACACTCTTCAGGAATTTCTGCTCAGTTTCCATATTATTTCCTCCTCTCTCCTTTCCCCCGTGTCCTCCGACCCAGGAATTCCACTTAATGGTTCATTACTTAAGAACATTAATTATAAATAATAAAATATTAATAATAGTTGAATATAATTCCCCTAAAGTAAACTAGAAAAAAATGGACCCGCAGAAGGTCAGGTATTTTGTTCTTTAAGACCTCCCGAACCACTGTGAGGTATCTGCTGCCTCCTATTCTCAGACTTCTGGTTTTGTCTCACTTTTGGGACTATCTTTTGGGTGGGGGATCATCTTTAGAAAGACTTATTCTGAGCTCTGACTTGTGGGGTTTCTGACTCATGGGAAGTCTGTGCAGGAGCCAGATTCCATAGAATGGGTGTGATCTCCGGGACTGATTTTTAACCCGCAGACTCGCTTGATGGAGCTGCACCGCCAGTGGGAGCTGCTTTTGGAGAAGATGCGGGAGAAGGGAGTCAAGCTGCTGCAGGCCCAGAAGCTGGTGCAGTATTTGCGAGAGTGTGAGGACGTGATGGACTGGATCAATGACAAGGTACGTGTCCGGGGCGAAGGTTTGCGGGGTACGCCCTAGCAAGAACAAAGGAAGGGGCCCCGGCACCCGCTGCTGAGAGCCCGTGTGAGCCGCAGAAGGTGCACAGTGGGATTGCTGCCCCTCCAGCTGATCTCCCAGGGTGCTCCCCTAGAACTCTGAAACCTGAAGTCTCACACTGGAATGGCATGAACTCAGCCGTTGAACGAGGAGGGGTGCTAAGATCGCGCAGGACACAGGATGAACTAGCATCCACTAAAGCTGAACATGGCCCATCCCGGGGGGCCTCATGCATGCTGCGTTTCTGGGAACTGTTGTTTCCCAAGTGTCAGTCAGTGACTCTGGCTCTGTTATGGCCCCTGAATAGGAAGCGATCGTGACTTCTGAGGAGCTGGGCCAGGACCTGGAGCATGTGGAGGTTTTACAGAAGAAATTTGAAGAGTTTCAAACAGATATGGCTGCCCATGAAGAAAGAGTCAATGAAGTGAACCAGTTTGCTGCCAAGCTCATTCAGGTAAGTAGCAATGTGCTATGTGCTGTTTCCACATCATAATATTAACTCTGGTATTTTCAGAAGAAAATTTTGTGGGCTTTTTAAAAATGATTTTATTTATTGGACAGGGAAAGAGACAGCAGGAGAGGAACACAAGCAGGGGGAGTGGGAGAGGGAGAAGCAGGCTTCCCGCCGAGCAGGGAGCCCAGTGTGGGGCTTGATCCCAGGACCCTGCGATCATGACCCAAGCCAAAGGCAAACTTTTAACGATTGAGCCACCCAAGGACCACCCCCCTCGCCCCCCCCCTTTTTTTTAATTTATTTGACAGAGAGAAACACAGCAAGAGAGGGAACACAGGGGGAGCGAGAGAGGGAGAAGCAGGCTTCCCGCGGAGCAGGGAGCCCGATGTGGGACTCCATCCCGGGTCTCCGGGATCATGACCTGAGCCAAAGGCAGTTGCCTAACCAACTGAGCCACCCAGGCGCCCCTTCCCTCTTTTTTTAAATCTTTTTTTTAAGGTTTTATTTATTTGTGGGGGGGAGCACAAGTAGGAGGCACAGGAGAGGGAAAAGCAGACCATCTGCTGAGCAAGGAGGCCAATGTGGGGCTCAATCTCAGGACCGTGGTGTCATAACCTGAGCTGAAGGCAGACGCTTAACTGACTGAGCCCCCCAAAAAAGAAAATTTTGATGATCACTTCCCTAGTTTCTGAGTTAGCAAGGTTTGGTAAGCATGTGTAAGAGTTTTGTTTAGATCTAGGTGAGGCAGCGATGGCGATTACTCCTAAAGTAGAAACTGCTTTCTACCTTGTGGCCGCTGGCAGGAAGGGCAGAGTTCATTTCATCTGCTTCCTCCACCCACTTTCGGGTAGGGCTTGGACGATGCTCTTATTGGGTTGCTGAAGCTGGGCATCAAGGGTTCCCAGATTAGGGTGTGGTGATGTATGCTTCTTAGGGTTGGCAGGCATCCACTAATGCCTGACTGCTCTCTTGGGAGCCTGGGGAACCTTGTAATGAATGGGCTCTCCCCTGGCGGCTCTGAGCCATTAAGAGGGGATAGTGTAACCTTTCCACATTGCCTATGTGCCGCGTCCCATAAGCTCCTGCTTTCTCCTCTGCTTCTGCGACGGGTCAGAGTACTCCACAGGTGTCTAGCGGCAGGAACTAGAGTTTTTGCTTTCAGGGAGGTTTGATTTTGGGGATCTAAATCTTAAATTTATGGATCTGCTTCGAGGCTGGTACTTGTTCCCTCTCTGGCCAGTGATGAAAGAAGAGCCAGCATTCCTCAGAAATACCTCACCTTCCATAGTGAGCCCCTACCCCCTGCCCCAGAACCTTGGGGCATCCTGAGGTTGTGCTGAGATCAGTCAGGCCAAGCCCGAGATCTTACAGGTGGATCCCAGACTCCTGAAAGGTTTTATTTGTTACTTTACATGTTACGTTTATTAAAACAAAAGCAAAAACATGGTGGGAAGGATACT
This sequence comes from Spilogale gracilis, assembly GCA_004023965.1. Classification (NCBI taxonomy): domain Eukaryota; kingdom Metazoa; phylum Chordata; class Mammalia; order Carnivora; family Mephitidae; genus Spilogale; species Spilogale gracilis. Next base: position 23,024 of record PITA01005344.1, read on the forward strand.
TTTTTTAATATTTTATTTATTTATTTGACAGAGATCACAGGTAGGCAGTGAGGCAGGAGGAAGCAGAGAGCCCGATGCGGGCCTCGATCCCAGGACCCTGAGATCATGACCTGAGCTGAAGGCAGAGGCTTTAACCCACTGAGCCACCCGGGCGCCCGAGAATTTTTTTTTTTAAAGATTTTATTTATTTGACAGAAACATAGGCAGAGGGGGAACACAAGCAGGGGGAGTGAGAGAGGAAGGAGCAGGGAGCCCGATGCGTGGGGCTCGATCCTGGGACTCCGGGATCATGACCTGAGTCGAAGGCAGACACTCAACCAACTGAGCCACCCAGGCGTCCCGAGAGAATCTTAAGCAGGCTCCATATAGAGTGTGGAGCCTACGTGGGGCTTGATCCTAGGACCCCCAGATCATGACCTGAGTCAAAATCAAGAGTCAGACATTTAACTGACTGAGCCACCCAGGTACCCCAGGAAGCTAGTTGCTTCATTTCACACATAAAACCAGTATTTCTGGGGCGCCTGGGTGGCTCAGTTGGTTGAGTGACTGCCTTCGGCTCAGGTCATGATCCCAGAGACCCGGGATCGAGCCCTGCATTGGGCTTCGTGCTCGGCGGTAAGCCTGCTTCTCCCTCTCTCACTTCCCCTGCTTGTGTTCTCTCTTTGGCTGTGTTTCTCTCTGTCAAATAAATAAATAAAATCTTAAAAAAAAACCAAAAAAAACCCCCAGTATTTCTTCAGAAAGATGAAGGTTAGCTGAGGCAGAGACTTGGAGGAGCCAGGGGTTCAGGAGCCAGGCCAGCCTCTTCTCTCCCTCATGTAGGAGCAGCACCCCGAGGAGGAAACCATCAAGACCAGGCAGGATGAAGTGAATGCGGCCTGGCAGCGGCTGAAGGGACTGGCCCTTCAGAGACAGGGGAAGCTCTTCGGGGCGGCTGAGGTCCAGCGCTTTAATAGGTACTAAGCCAGGGTGGACTGTGCGTGTGGGCACGTACCTGCGGGGCCGAGTCCGGGATATTGCACGTGTCGTGAAGACGCTGGAGCCACCCGGGGCCTGACCCCCAGCTCTAGACAGTCGCTGTAAATGGCTGCCCTGGTGTCTCCGTTTCACAGGGATGTGGATGAGACCATCAGCTGGATTAAGGAAAAGGAGCAGTTAATGGCCTCTGACGATTTTGGCCGCGACCTGGCGAGTGTTCAGGCTCTGCTGCGGAAGCACGAGGGTTTGGAGAGAGACCTCGCTGCTTTGGAGGACAAGGTGGGTTCAGAAAGCAGCCAGTTCCATACCTAAGTTAGCGAGGGGCATGAGCACGGTCTGATGGAGGGTATTTCCAGGTCAAAGCCCTGTGTGCCGAGGCCGACCGCCTGCAGCAGTCCCACCCTCTGAGCGCGGCGCAGATTCAAGTGAAGCGAGAAGAGCTGATTGCCAACTGGGAGCAGATCCGGACTCTGGCCGCCGAGAGACATGCCCGCCTCAATGACTCCTACAGGTGGGAATCCTCTCCCGGGGCTCAGCGACCGTGTGCCGTTGGAGCTTTCTTAGAGAAGTGGGAGGCAGGCTGTAGGGTCCCTTGTTTGTACTGAGAGCACTGCTGTACAGCCCCCTGGTTCCTGTGCTAAGAAGGTGCGGGTGTTCCTTTCCTACCTGTGTCCTGCCTGTTCAGAGACTGGCCACTCGAGAGAGAGAGAGAGAGTGTGTGTGTGTGTGCGCGCGCGTGTGTGTGTACATTGTGACTGCACGAATATTCTTTTGTCCTGTATCGCTGCACTATGACCAGTAGAGGTGGAAATCTCCTTCCGCAATCAGAGCAGCAGTGGAATATACCATTAAAATTGAGTAATCAAGGACTAGGAAATGAAAGAATGCTAATTACTAACCAGAATTATAGTAATGGACACAACCTAGATTTTAAAGGATTGATTTCATCCTTCTCTTGCTTTACTTTACGGTCAGACTAAAAGGATCCTCTGTGTTGCAGGACTAGAGTTGACATGGTCTGAGGACAGAGTTCCGAGCTTTAGAAAGGCATTTTGCTTTCGGGCTCTCCACTGGGAACATCTAATGACTGATCTTGGTTTTCTCTAGGCTTCAACGCTTCCTTGCTGACTTCCGTGACCTTACCAGCTGGGTGACTGAGATGAAAGCCCTCATCAATGCAGATGAGCTCGCCAATGATGTGGCCGGGGCCGAAGCCCTGCTGGACAGGCATCAGGAGCACAAGGTAGCATCTCCGACATCTTCCAGAAGGGCCTTAGCTTGGAAGGCATTGGAAGCCAGAGTGGCTGAAACTTTTGTTCACAGGCGGCTCTCACCACAGGATTGTTGTTGGTTTTGTCTTTGGAGACTGGCTCTGCCTGCTTCTCACAGATGGTGAAGTGGGTTAAAAAATATCAGGAGATTAGGTGCAGTCTGTAAAAGTGAGGGGCCATGCTTGGAAAGACGGAAGTGCTACTGTTTTGTGCATCAGTCAGGTACCATCTTCAACAGTGTCTTTGTTTAAATGCTGAGTTTCATATTTGGTGTCATTAAATTTCTTATTCTGGTTTTTCCCTAAGCTGTGTTCCACAGATAAATAGGTTTTATAAGCTCTTAATAGGTTTACCTTAGAAAGAAAGGTTTTCTATGGCTGAGTAGTTTTGTGAAACACTATGAAACAGGATTGTAAAAGTTGTTATTATAAGCTTTCTGAGAGGCTTTAATGTGGTAGATGTAAAAAAAAGTCAGTATATGCATGTCAAGTACACTAGCACAGAAACATAACTTTTTTTTTTTAAGATTTTATTTATTTATTTGATAGAAACAAAGTGAGAGAGGGAGCAGCACAAGCAGGGGGAGTGAGAGAGGGAGAAGCAGGCTTCCTGCCAAGCAGGGAACTTAATGCAGGGCTCGATCCTGGGACTCTGGGATCATGACCTGAGCTGAAGGCAGATGCTTAACCAACTGAGCCACTCAGGGCGCCCTGAAACATAACTTTTTTAAAAGGCTACTTATATTTGTATGGGAAAGTATAATGTACCTGGGAATGCATCTAACTAAAGTTGTGTAAGACATTTGTGGAGAAAGTGGTTAGACTTTGTTGAAAGACTGAAGAAAGAAAGACTAAAGGTGAGCGTTCTGTCTCCTGCATGGCTGGAACGATCTTTTGTAAAGGTAGAAAAATTCTCCCTAGGACCTTTATGCTCAGAAACCCGGCAGGTCTTTCTTTGTTTCTGCAATGAGACAGGCTGATTCTAAACTTAGTTTGGAAGAAAAAAATTCAAAAATAGGCAATTTTGAAGAACTGGTAGGACACAGAGTGGGACCAGGGAAAGCACCTACCCTACCAGGTACTCTAAAATCCCAGACCCACTGATCTGGCACAAGGAGGGCAAAGAGACCCCATGGAACAGAAGATGGGGCTCAGACCAGTTGAGCATATAAAGATGTTGACCGGCTTTGACTGAGGTGGCCTGAAAAGCCAGTAGCGAAAAGACTTCCCAGTAAATGGTGCCCTTGTGATTGGTAACCCAGACTGATGGTTAGGGAGCCTGGCCTCCTTGGTGGAGATGGGATATTCTGATTGTAACGACTGTCTGAAATTCAGCATCTCTATTTTCTAAATTGCTGGACATCACTTGTGCCTTTTTGCGCTGTAGGGTGAAATTGATGCACATGAGGACAGCTTTAAGTCTGCAGATGAGTCTGGACAGGCCCTTCTTGCGGCTGGGCATTATGCTTCGGATGAAGTGAGGGAGAAGGTAAGAGGGGAGAGGTTCTTTAACTCAAAGTCTCTGAAAGCTCTTACCCAGCCTTGCCATAGTATGCGAGAAACTTCTACAGAGCTTGCATTGAGGTTCTGGGGCAACTTCTTGAGAGACTGAGAAAGAAACCCTGTGTGTAGTATGGTGATTGACCAGAGGGAGAAAGTTCCATCCATCTGGGGTGTTTGTGACTCATTTCCTACCAAAGGGAGATTTTGCAGGGAGTTGAGTTCTGCATTAGTGGTGGAGCCAGAAGAAACCACTTTCCTTCAGGTCATACATACAAGAATGTGTGGCTTCCAAGCTCCATAGGATCTCAGTGTGAAGATACCTGAGGAACATTAGTGAATGTTTTAACATTGTGTAGACTAGGAGGAGGTGTTCACAGAGACACACTTGTTGTCAACTGTGGAGCCTAAAGATTACGTCTGGGACATTTGCGAGCTGTCCATGTTTCATGGACCACCCACCCAGTCGATATTTCTTAGCTGAGACCCTTACTCCCATTTCTACTGCTCGTCTTTTAGAAGGATGCCTTCATTTACTTAGCATATTGACCTAACATCATTTGATAACGTGGCAGTAAACTAATCGTAGACAAACTAGAGTTCTTTCTCCTACTTTGCATGAACATATAAGCTACTCAGGATTTATGTGGTTCCCTGTGACGTGCCCCCTTTTGCCAGCCTGAAAACAGGCCCAAAGATGAATGTGAGGATCAGACATGCCAGGGCAGCCTGAATGTTGGCGTGGGGGTGGGCGGCTGCCCTGCCCTGCCCTCAAGGCCCTCTCATGCTCTCGTGTCCGTCGTCCCCTCCCCCGCCCAGCTGAGCATCCTGGCCGAGGAGCGGGCCGCCCTGCTGGAGCTGTGGGAGCTGCGGCGGCAGCAGTACGAGCAGTGCATGGATCTGCAGCTCTTCTACCGCGACACCGAGCAGGTGGACAACTGGATGAGCAAGCAGGAGGTAGCGCCCGCCCGCCACATCGTCTTTCCTCTCTCATCTGCCGCTTACACAGCTGGCTTATTTCAGGCAGGAAGTTACCAGCATCGGGGTTGTGAATCAGGAGAGGAGGGCTCAGAGGCCCTGGGATCAGAGGCCCTGGGACAGGCCCCGGTGCCTTTGCTGGCCTTCCTCCTGCTGCTAGGATCAGAGGCCCCCAGACAGGCCCTCGGCTTAGGCGTGTGGTCGTGTGGGGTTGCTTCGTAGCGAAGAGTAGTTTGGGATTTTTATGGTCTGAAACTTAGCGCTTCACCCTGTTACTAGATCAGTGTCAAGTGAATCTAAAGGACATTAGGCATTCTGGAGATCTTAGCAGTTTAAAAGCTGTGGAATCTATTTCCTTCTTTTTGTGTTCTGGCCGCTGCATCCTTTGCTTGCCAGAAGTCTTTAGGGTGAAAGGACTAGGGCGTCCCTCTGAGCGCTTTGGCTTCTTTTTAAGGCTTTCCTGCTGAACGAAGACTTGGGAGACTCCTTGGATAGTGTGGAGGCGCTCCTCAAGAAACACGAGGACTTCGAGAAATCCCTCAGTGCCCAGGAGGAAAAAATTACGGTAAGATCCCTTTTTGTCATACCTTTGGGTGAGCCTCCGATTCAGCCCAGAAGGCATTCTTCATCTCCAGCATTTCTGATACAATAGAGGATCCACGTGAGAGGCGCTCCTGTGGGGGCTTCAGATCTCACGGAGGTTGCAGAGCACGGCCTCGCGGGAGCCGCCGTAGCTCACGGGGTGAGATCTCCTGATGTTAACCTCCACACCGACATTTCTCTTTCACTGGAGTAGCTAGAGCTCAGGGCGCCTGGCTGGCTCAGTCAGCGGACCATGTGACTCTTGATCTTGGGGTCGTAAGTTCAACTCCTATGTTGGTTGTAGAGATTACCTAAAATTTTCAAAAAATAAAGTTAAAAAGTAAAAGTAGTTGTAGCTCATGGAAGAGGTGTTTTTCCTCCTTGAAAACAATTCTTAGAGGGAACCGGGTGGCTGCTAACCTGTTGTGACCCCCGTCTGATCCTGTCAGATGTGTCATGACATCAGCTACAGCAAATGTCTCCCATCCCGGAGGGAGCAAGTGTCACAGTGTTGTCTCTCAGAGAGACTGAGAGAGAGCCTCAAGCAAATGCTCAAAAGTGAAGGGGAAACATTGAGCTCTGTTACGGTTTAGTGTTTGTGACCTGTCAGTAATTACTTCCTCTGGAGGCCACACTGTGCCACCGTGTGCTTACCAGCAAAGAACCCTGATTCTACCCTCACAGGCACTGGATGAGTTTGCAACCAAGCTGATTCAGAACAACCACTACGCCATGGACGACGTGGCCACCCGCCGAGATGCGGTATGTTTCAGGGTTCCCCACATGCCTTCCCTTCAGTCCCCGGCTCTCCCTTCTGGGACGCCTGTTGCCATGTAGCCTCCTGAGCCAGAAATCCCTGGCAAGTAGGAACCAGAGATTCATGTGGCTCCTTGTCTTTCAGTTGCTGAGCCGCCGCAACGCCCTTCATGAGAGAGCCATGTGTCGCCGGGCCCAACTGGCGGACTCTTTCCACCTGCAGCAGTTTTTCCGTGACTCCGATGAGCTCAAGAGTTGGGTCAATGAGAAGATGAAAACTGCCACAGATGAAGCTTACAAAGTAATGTTCTGCCAGCATTGCCATGTAGCATTTGACTAGGAAGCTAAAGGCAGCTCTCAACAGATAAACTGTAGCTGAAGAAAGAAATAGGGAATTCCAAAAACTGCACTATCTAATGTAGGCTGTTTTCTACCCCTGCCCCCTACCAATAAAGAGAAGTATGAAGCTAACGCAGGGTGGTTTGACCATACAGAGGTTCAAGGTAGAACCCCCTTCTTCCTTTTATTGGCAGGACCCATCCAACCTACAAGGAAAAGTACAGAAGCATCAGGCTTTTGAGGCTGAGCTCTCGGCCAACCAGAGCCGCATTGACGCCCTGGAGAAAGCGGGGCAAAAGCTGATCGAGGTCAACCACTATGCCAAGGATGAGGTAGCAGCTCGGATGAATGAGGTCATCAGTTTGTGGAAGAAGCTGCTGGAAGCCACTGAACTGAAAGGCAAGAGAAAATGTCTGCCTGGGTTGTGAGAGGAATGCTGGGGGATTCCATGTCCTTTCCTGGTTAAGTTTAGGGACTTAGGCCACCCAGGGTAAGGTGGGCCCGGAGACCTTGGGTACGCAGGCTCATCTCCCATGTAGGAGTTACTTTAAGCCTTACATTCTTGATGCTTTGCTGATATGGCAAAGGTGTTTGACATTGCTGGTTAGTGGGGGAGCCTGAGTCAGAAGGGGAAGATTTGGTTGACTGGCTGTGACTGAACTCGGCCCCATCACTGAAAATCAGAGCTCAGCTGGGAGCCGAGGGTATTCAGTAATTCTCAGACGTTCTTCTTTCATGGCAGCCAGAACACTTTTTACAGAACTTCCAAGTCAGCATCTTCTTTACCTTTGTGAAGGAAGTGAAGCATTAACAACGGCCCTGATCCCTAGTCTTTCACTCAAATGCCATTGTGATGGAGGTATTGGCAGAAAGATAGTGTTAACAAATGGATAATCAGACATGCTCCTTTGACCAGGAATAAAGCTTCGCGAGGCAAACCAGCAGCAGCAGTTCAACCGCAACGTTGAGGATATCGAGCTGTGGCTGTATGAAGTGGAAGGCCACCTGGCTTCGGACGACTATGGCAAGGATCTCACCAATGTCCAGAACCTCCAGAAGAAGCACGCCCTGCTGGAGGCTGATGTGGCTGCTCACCAGGTAGAGTGTGACTTGGGGCTGCCGCCAGGCCAGTGGTATGCAAACAGGGGTGAAGAATGGCAAGTGACGTCCAGAACGCACTTGTGTTTGGAAGGGTAAAAGATGTTGATTTTCTTAGGTAGTCTTAGTTGTTCCGTCTTCTCCAGTTAAACTCCTCCCACAGAGCTTTCTGGGAGCCCAAAATGGGAGAAGGAGATAGCAGAAAAAATACTCTCTGGGCTGGGAAGACAAAAGTGTTATGGTTTTTTTGTATATGATCAAATCATTCTTGAAGTCAGGTTAGTCCAGAACCTAGTTGCTGATGTTGGTCCACACTTTCAAGCCCCTGTCCTCTCCTGTCCCTAGGATCGAATTGACGGCATCACCATTCAGGCCCGCCAGTTCCAGGATGCTGGCCATTTTGATGCTGAAAACATCAAGAAGAAGCAGGAAGCCCTCGTGGCTCGCTATGAGGCTCTCAAGGAACCCATGATTGCCCGAAAGCAGAAGCTGGCTGATTCTCTACGTTTGCAGCAGCTCTTCCGTGATGTCGAGGATGAGGAGACGTGGATTCGGGAGAAAGAGCCCATTGCTGCCTCCACCAACAGAGGTCAGTCTGCTTCTATGAGATAAGAATCGAGTCTGAGAAGGGGCTCTGCTCTTAGAGCATAAAGGAGGTGCGTGTCCAAACGAGCACAGTCAAGTTTAAGTTAAACTGAAACCCTGGTGGACTCCTAAGAACGACAAGGCTGACTTTTCTCTTGATGGCTTGGATGACCAGGGAGTCGTTTCTGCTTTCAGGCAAAGATTTGATTGGAGTCCAGAATCTGCTAAAGAAGCACCAAGCTCTCCAAGCAGAAATTGCTGGCCATGAGCCCCGCATCAAAGCCGTTACCCAGAAGGGAAATGCCATGGTGGAGGAAGGTGAGTAGTTACCATCCAGGGAGTGGCTGTGCCATTGTCTTTATGTCTTTCTGTGGTCAAATGCATGGACTTGAATCAGATTGGGCTGTGGGGTTGAGTACCTTCTCCATTCTCTCCTCATTGTGTGGCCTTGAATAGACTGTACTCTCAATCTGGACATCTTACCTGTGAGATGTGGGTAATGACGCCTTTCCCTGATGTAGTTGTGATGGTCCAGTGAGATCAAGTAGGTGACAGAGTGGAACAGCCTGGCGCATGTCTCAGTGAGGACTGGGGGTGGCACTGTTAAGCTTTTATTATGTTTTTATGGTCCAGTCCCTGATGTCATTGGAATATATACTTTGTAGGGTCCAGATAGAGATTATGGCTCGAGGCAAAAATTAAGCAGATGGCTTAAAAGGTTGGGACCCGAGCCTTTCCTAAAACTAGGGATTAGGGGGCCTGGCTTCCCGTGGTGGCATCATGGAGGTCCGTGGATAGCTAGAAGGCCTCTCTGTCCAGCAACATGGCAGTCTCCTTTGCACTGTCCTCCTTTCCCTCGCCCACCTTCCAGGCCACTTTGCTGCAGAGGATGTGAAGGCCAAGCTCAGTGAACTGAACCAGAAGTGGGAGTCCCTCAAGTCCAAGGCCTCCCAGCGGCGGCAGGATCTGGAAGACTCCCTGCAGGCCCAGCAGTACTTTGCTGACGCCAACGAGGCCGAGTCCTGGATGCGGGAGAAGGAGCCCATTGTGGGCAGCACGGACTATGGGAAGGACGAGGACTCCGCGGAGGTGAGCGAGCATGGGGAACCTGCCGGGGATCAGGCTGGGGCCCTGCTGCGAAGATGCCTGTGTGTGGCAGATGCAGCCTCTGTCTTGTCAATTTTTCAGGGTGCTTTAGAACCTGTTGTTTACTTTCCACTGTGGAAACTCAGTGGTGCCATGAGGAGAGAGGAGACTACCTTCTACCATGAGCGTTTTGCTGTTCTTGACCATCTGTTCTCTCCATATGCGTGCGCACACATGTCTGAGAGCATACGTTTTGCCAGTAGTTGGTGGTTTTTTGGTGTTTTTTTTTTTTATGTTTAAGATTTTATTTATACAGAGAGAGATCACAAGTAGTCAGAGAGGCAGGCAGAGAGAGAGGAGGAAGCAGACTCCCTGCTGAGCAGAGAGCTGGATGCGGCCCCGATCCCAGGACTCTGAGATCATGACCTGAGCCGAAGGCGGAGGCTTTATGAGCCACCCAGGCACCCAGTAGTTGGTGTTTTTGAGTGACACTCTGACATTTTGTTCACAAAGGGCAAGGTGTAGCCCTTGTACTGATCCCTTAGCTTGCCAGTCTGCACAGCCACCACGGTCGCTGATTGTTGACATGCAGCGTACAGAACTGCCCCAAGACACGGGGGAGGGGAGGACTGAAAAGCTCGGGCGGCGGTGACAGTGGTGGTGGAAGGTGATGGTGAAGCCCAAGCCCCATGTGCAGCGAGGGAGAGGAGTAGCCACGGGGAGGCAGCATACCCGCCACACTTCAGTTTGCTGATGATGTTGAGTTCATATGACAGGGTGCCTTCTGTCTCCTTGTTTGTTCCCAGCCCTGCAGAGGTCCGTATGGGCAGGGAGAAAAGGCAGAATTATGAGTCACAAAGGATATGCCCTTCAGATTTGATGTTCATTAGAAATGGGGAGAGAGTGTGGATCGGGAGGTGATCAGATCAGCGTGTAACTGAGCACATCTTGGGACGGCAGCGGTTCGGTGAGGCAGCGTGGCCGGGGTGCCCCAGGTCCCTGCGCCAGGGTCACTGAGTGTGATTTTGGTTTCAGGCTCTACTGAAGAAACACGAAGCTTTGATGTCAGATCTCAGCGCCTACGGCAGCAGCATCCAGGCTCTGCGGGACCAGGCTCAGTCGTGCCGGGTGAGCTGGACTTTGGTTGCACTATCACACAGTGTGCAACCGGTGTGGAATGTGCAAGGCCCCTGGCGCTTCCAGCAGGTGTGACGGTCATAGGCAACGTTCTGGTGGCCTCACTGTGATGTCCTGTGACACAGAGATGTAGGAACAGTTGAAGTTGAGATTTTTGTTTTGTTTTTAAGATTCAGAAAAGCTAAAGTTCTGGAATCCTATTTTACTGGTAGCTTCAGAGGAGAACTCTCACATACGTGTTTCGTACATTTGGTACAATTGGAGTTGAAATTAGAGTCTGTCTTGTGCTCGGGTAACACGCCACAGGCGGACATCCTTAACCGGGTTTGCCCTTCCTTGGGATTTTTAGCAACAAGTGGCACCCATGGATGACGAGACTGGGAAGGAGCTGGTCCTGGCTCTCTACGACTATCAGGAAAAGAGCCCTCGAGAGGTCACCATGAAGAAAGGGGACATCCTCACCCTACTCAACAGCACCAACAAGGCAAGGCGTCGGAAGGGGTGGTCTGTCTATTTCCATCAGCACCACCAGTTTTGCTTGATGGGGTGTCTGTGGGTCATTATGTTGGAAACAAGCCTGGGTTAGAATCTGAGAGAGACCATAGTCGCCCCATCAGTCTTCCCCGCCCCCCATACGGATCCATCTCATGGGAGATCAGGAAGGCAATCCGTCCATCTTCCCGGACATGTGGAGGCAGTGTGCTGGCTCCTGCTCTCGAGGGGAGCTTCTTCACCTGATGACACGCTTCGAGGGGGAATTCCTTCCCTTTAGACCAGAGTTTGCTCTTCTGGAGCTCGTAGCTGTTCGTTCTTCACCTAGACCGTGTGGCTACAGAGACTTGATGACTGCTGGGTTGTCACCCCATAGGCTGTTAACACTGACTGCTTCCCAGTTCCCCAGCCTGCCTAAACATACGGTGGTTTGATAGTGACTTTGGAGTGAGGTGCATGGAACTCTACATGTCCAATAAATCACAAAAGATACTAGCTGAGGCTAGAGAAACGGTCACAGTCGTCGTCAAGGACCCTTACTGTCACCTCCCCAGTTTACCCTAATCATGAGCGTTTGAGGAAACCTGTGCTTTGTATTTTCTATTGACTCAGTTGCTGTCCGGTCTCAACCTGGTTTGTGCTGAACAGCATTGTCCCGCGGAACTTTCCGTGACGTGGACATTTTCTGTGTGTGCTGGCTCTGTAGTAGCTGTTACCACGAGTGATTATTAAGCGTTGGGAATGGGGCTGGCTAACGGAGTCGGGGTTTTTTTTTCTTTTTTAAAGATTTTATTTATTTGACGGAAACACAGCTAGAGAGGAAACACAAGCAGGGGGAGTGAGAGAGGGAGAAGCAGGCTTCCCGCCAAGCAGGGAGCCCGAAGCGGGGCTTGATCCCGGGACTCCAAGATCATGACCTGAGCTGAAGGCAGACGCTTAGTGACTGAGCCACCCAGGCGTCCCTTAAGTTTAATTTTATTTAAACTTGCACAGCCCCGTGTGGCTAGTGGCCACACTATTAGTGCAGTTCTCGAGCATCTGACGAAGAGGAGCCTGCCCTTCATGCTGGGTGTTGTTGCAGCTTCCTCATGATGCTCTCCATGCTTGGCAGGTGACCGTTCTTGAGCAAAGTGACTGATGTTGACATGGGATCCTCCTAACATGGTCAGAGCTATGCATGCGTGTGTATGTGCACACACCCACCCGCAGGCCTCCTTGGTCTCTCCCTTTCTGGGAAATCCGTGCTTTCAGTTGTCTGTTTAACTCTTTAGGACTGGTGGAAGGTGGAAGTGAACGACCGTCAGGGCTTCGTGCCAGCTGCGTATGTGAAGAAGCTGGACCCCGCCCAGTCCGCCTCCCGCGAGAACCTCCTGGAGGAGCAGGGCAGCATAGCCGTGCGGCAGGAGCAGATAGACCACCAGTAAGGGCCATGCTGGTGACCACCAAGGTCCCGGGGTCCCTCAGGGCTTCCTTTACAGCCTAAACCTTAGGCCACAGTTGAGGCAGTGTCCAGAGGCTTCGGAGCGACCATTCCCATGCCTGTGTGCGCTGAGGACACGCTCTTCCCACTTTGCACAAGTCCCTTTTAACCCACGGTGTTCTCTTGGGACCTCAAGCTCTTGACTGATACCTTTGTTTTCCGTATTTTATTTTTTCCCTGAAGTGAGTTTCTCTTTTTCAACAGCATTTTCTAAACGTCACCCTCTGAACCTTTGTCCTTCAGTTGGGGAGATGGCCTGGGACTGGTATTTAGAGGTTCTGCACCCCTACACCTCTGCTCTTTAAAATGCTATTGGGAGAGGGTTCTCTCCTGCTTTCTGCTTCGAGACAGAAGTGGTTTTTTATGAAATAACTCTTGTCTTTTGTCCTCTAGCTAAGCTCCCACACTGACCTGCATTCCCCCTGTAGGGCATCTTGCTCTGCTAATGAGCTCAAAAGTTTTGGACACTTGAAAAATACCCAGAAGATATGCCCTCACTAGACTTTATCGCAGTAGAACTTTTGTGACTCTTAGGGTTCCTGGGAAAGACCGGTTATTTGTCCCCTTCCAGGCCTTTCCTGTTCCTGCTGAGACAGGGGAGCAGTTTGGGCCGGGCTCAGACTGGAGAGCAGAGCCGCTGGCTTTGACATGTGACTGGAGGGGCATATTCGCTCGCAGGCCGCTCCCTTTCTTGGGGCGGCCCTTCCCTCCCCTGGCCTTGCTCTGCGACGTGCCCAGTATTGCAGGTATAAGGAGAATTGTCTGCCTTAAACATGGCAGACTGTTCAGGAAAAGGGAGGTGAACTAACCCCTCTAATTTACTTTGCTGGCTGTTTCTTCACTGATTTCCTTTGTGGCCTGGCCTGTTTCCCGAGAGCTTTTGAATGGCTCCTCAGTTGCCCCCACTTGAAGCATCCAGCCTCCTGGTACCCGTCGGAGCTGCTCCTCTCCTTTGCTGTGTATTAATCCCACTAATTGGTGCATGCTTTTGCTGTGCCCCCCTGTGCAGGACGCGCATAACTAAGGAGGCCGGCAGTGTGTCTCTGCGTATGAAACAGGTGGAGGAACTGTGAGTAGGCGGGCGGCCTTGCGGAGCGCCCTTGTCCGTTCTCCCTCTGCCGCTTCTCTCCAAGCCTCTTGTTCATCCAGAAAGACGAGATGGGCAGGGGGGGGTGGGGGGGACTGTGTGCCATGTGGCAGCTTTGCTCACCAGGGATGAGGTTTCAGTGGCAGTGTGTCAGTCGATGGCCGCCTGTCTCCTGGGTTGCTTCCATGTGCAGCCGTGCGTTCAGTGTTGTTGGTTCCCCCCGTTGGCTTTGGTGGTGGGCCAGCCACTCTCCGCAGTGAACCTAAAGGCCAGGCCCATAGTGTTTCTTAGTAGGAAAGAGATGAAATTCCTCCCTTTAAAGTGCTCTGAGTCTGGGTCCCTTGTTGCTTTTTTTTCTTATCTCACTCTGAGAAACTTTGATTTGATGGTGACGGTGGGATTTCTTTAGTCTTTAACTTAGTCATGCTAAGTTTGTCATGTTCACCTCTCCAAAGATAATAAGTAGCTCAGCCTTTTGTGTTTTACCTCCTAAGAGCTCAAGTATTCTTTGATTCCTTTGAAGTCTTCAACACTGAAGCGGTGCAGATATTCTGTTCTTGGCCTGATTTTCCTTCTGGAGTTGCTAAAACTTTCTGAGGAGTCAGTGTATCACTCACCTACCCTTCAGAGAGGCTAACGTCCCGTACGAGGCTGTTGTAAAGCTGGGCATGCCTTCTCCCCTCCCTAGCCCAGCGCGGCTCAGGGAATTTCGAGAGCAGGGCAGGACGTCTGTCTGCTTTGTGCCCAGCACACGCCCCTCGTCCCCGCTCTGCTCGCATGCATCCCGTGTTCCTGTGCTTGGTTCTAGTCATTTGTGGTTGTGACGTTTTAAGTGCAAAATGGGCCCGGGGATGAGTGTGCCTGGCTGTCCGAGCCCCCCAGTGGCAGCGAACAGCGCTGTGGGTCCTTATCCCCGAGGCTGTACCGCGGGCCTTTTGGAGCTTCATCTTCATCTGTGTTCCGACGCCTTATCACCCGGGCACCATCGTGACACACTCATGGCCTTGGTCCCGCATCTCAGAGACACCAGGGGTTTGCGCTTAGGTTAGCGTCTGTGGGAAGCTAACTGCCTACCTGCCCCCCTGTCACCCTCTCGGATTACCTCAGGTATCACTCTCTGCTGGAGCTGGGTGAGAAGCGCAAGGGCATGCTGGAGAAGAGCTGTAAGCGCTTCATGCTGTTCCGGGAGGCCAACGAGCTGCAGCAGTGGATCAGTGAGAAGGAGGCGGCCCTGACCAGTGAGGAGGTGGGCGCCGACCTGGAGCAGGTCGAGGTGCTGCAGAAGAAGTTCGATGACTTCCAGAAGGTATGGGCGGCCTCGTGTCTGAGCTGAAAGGCGGCCCAAGACGCGGTTGTCTGGACTCGTGACCATAGTTTACTGCAGCAAATGTGGCACAGATGCTGTTCCACCCGCCGAGGAGCCGTTTCTCAGTGACGTGACTCAGAACTTTCCTTTGACCAGTTTGGTTTCAAGGGACTAAGGGCGGTTTTCTCTACTTATCTTCAGAACTTTGGAACTTAAAAATACGAAAAGGGTGTTAAACTATTTTTTTAAATTGGGGGAAAGCTGACATAATACACAGTGAAATGTTTTTAAAGCGGGTGGTTCAGAAGCGTTTAACACGGCGCTGCACAACCTTTGACCTCTCTGGTCCCAAACCATTTCCCAGGTCACAGGGAAGCTGCACACCCACCAGAGTGTCCTTCCCCGGGCTTCTTGGCCCTTGGCAGCACGCCATCGGCTTGATGTATTCTGGACATTTCATATACACGGAATCCTGGATGATCGGACTTTTTACCACTGGCTGCTTTCACAGAACATAATGTTTTTCCCAGTTCCTTTTTGCTCTCCTTCGTTTCGGGATTCCACAACTTTTTATGGTCAAATAGGATTCCATTACATGCATAAACCGCATCCTGTTTAATCTCATTTCAGGAGTTTTATAACCAGTTCGTGGGGGTGAGGGGCTATTTCCCCAGAGGGGCTGTCATTAGAATTTCAGCACATTTTAAAAACACATCCTCTCCTCCAAAGGAAGATGAAAGCGAATTTCCATCCCAACAGAATAATGGTTTATGAACCATAGTTAATGAAGTGGATTTGAGACAAGCTGTTGTCAGTCAGGGCCCTAGGATTTCCTTGCTTCCTTGATGGCCACAGTTATGATTTCCTGAATTAGGTGACTGCCACAGAATAGAGAAAGTAGTTCACAGGATACCTAGTGAACGGAAACTTTTAGGTTCAAACCGTAATGTGTGAACATTTTTGGCCTGCCTCCTCCTCTGTATTACTCTTGGAGTCTTAGTTATTACAGCTTTTGCCTTAAAGGATCTGAAGGCCAATGAGTCGCGGCTGAAGGATATCAACAAGGTGGCTGAGGACCTGGAGTCTGAAGGTCTGATGGCTGAGGAAGTGCAGGCTGTCCAGCAGCAGGCGAGTATCCGGGGCTTGCACCCAGGCCGTGTGACTGGCGGGAAGCAGCGGAGCTCCTCCCTGGGCCCTTCTGAGCTCAACATGCTGTGTCGGTAGCACAGAGGGGTGGCTAGGGTGTGGTCAGGTCCTCTCCGTCACCATTTCGTTTACCTCCTGTCTTCTCCGTGTGCCCCATTTTGTATCGTGAAAGTTGTTTACTGTTTATATGGCCCTTAGTAGCAAAGGCACCCATTTCTTAAGTAAAAGATTTTCATATAAACACTCAGTCTGTTAGATTCTTAACTTCTTCGGGCTAATTTGTCTGTCGTGTAGTTCTGTCCCTGTGTCCGGGTTTGACGGTAATGAGTGAAACGGAGCTGTGTGTTTGCTCTAATAATGAAGCGCGCTTCCCTCTTTCCTTGTAGGAGGTGTACGGCGCGATGCCCAGGGTAAGTCCTTGTAGGACTGGAACATGATGAGGAGTAGGTTTGGGGAGGAATATAAAGCCACGAGCCTCATAAGGATTTTTGTCCCCAAACCTCAGAGGTATCTTTTGTTCGTAAAAATCTGTGGAAAACAAAGAATTGCACAAATAGGTTTCAATTTGCCATTCTCCAAAAGACCCAAAAAAAAGTTCTCCTCAGTTTTCTAAACCTTTTTCCACAGCAGTTGTTTATGTATATTTATTATCCTTTTTCCAAGAATCCTATGAGTAGGATAGAGACGAAAGTTGGTGGTGGTTTTTACTAAATTTTTTGTTCTCTTCATTTTTGTCTACTTCATAAAAAAACTAGAATTTTCTTGTTTGTTGGCTTCACTTCCCCCAAGCTGCCTTGTGGTGTGCTTTGAGCCAGCAGTTTCTTTCTTTTTTTTTTTTTAATAAGGTTTTATTTATTTATTTGACAGAGAGATCACAGATAGGCAGAAAGGCAGGCAGAGAAAGGTGGGGGAAGCAGGCTCCCTGCTGAGCAGAGAGCCCAATGTGGGACTCGATTTCAGGACCATGAGATCATGACCTGAGCTGAAGGCAGAGGCTTAACCCTCTGAGCCACCCAGGCGCCCGCAACAATTTCTGATCTCAGGGCAATAATGCCACTCTGGCTGATGGCTTTAGGGACCCCCCCCCCCATAGACGGGAGAGGAGGGGAGCTGCGTTGGTTTATACCTCATGGCTGCCTAAACTCTGCCTCTCCTCTGAGCAGGATGACACGGATTCCAAGACTGCGTCCCCATGGAAGGTAGGAACTCCTTTGCCAATTATTGTTTCCGAAGGTTTTCAGGAATAGACGTTTTTATGTGTCTTTCTGGTGTGTCTGTTTCTGAGGATTTGGGCTTCTTGGGAGTCTTTGGTCATTTCCGGGTTTTGGGGGCTGGTTTCTTTTTGACCCTGGCATTCTGTCCTTGGATGCTGTCAAGTCTTAAAACGCAAGCCTTAATAAAGAGAAGCAAGTGGTTCCGGGCAGTTGCTCAGAACAAGTTTGGGTAGATGGCGCTCAATACCCGCGCTGCTGCCCGAGTAAAGCTGGCGCAGTGGCCTCGCGTGGTTCTGTGTGGTCGCTCCCATGGGATTGCAGCCCCGAAGGACAGAACAGGGACCAGAGCATGACCTCGGCCTAGCCACTTCCCCCAGTGGCCTAAGAAGTGCTTCTTTGAAGATACCAGATCCTGCAGAGAGATGTAGGAGGAAGAAGAAAAGGAAACCTACGTACTAGGACAGACGCTATTCCAAACACACAGGGAGGCTGCTTGGCTAGGGTCCCCTGCTTCAGGCCTCCTCACCCCACCCCCACCTGGATGATTCTGCTCATTAAAGTGGTTCCACGCTGGGGGGAGCATGCCTTTTCCCTTGGGTTCAGCTTTTCTCTCTTTTCAATCCGAATTATTCTTACAGGGCGGTATGTGATCATTGGTGGTGTTAGAGGGCAACATCCTCACCTGTCTCCCCTCCTGGCAGGGTTTGGTTTTGTTTTTTTTTTTCTTGGTAACAAGTATGTTTTCGAAAGTATGTTTCAGGTGGCTTTATAAGTACAAGTACCACCAAATAAAAAAATATAAGTTTTGTTTTTTTAATTTTAATTTCTAAAATGTGTTAGAGACAAAGGTGTGTCTACTTTTTGAACCCTATACACACCCGCAGTAGTTGAAAATGTCACCTGGGCGTCATAGGAGCACCGACTTCCCTGCGTCCCAGCTTGGCTCCTGTTTTTTTGTTGTTGTTGTTTTTTTTAAGATTTTATTTATTCAGGGGCACCTGTGTGGCTCGGTTGGGCAACTGCTTTCGGCTCAGGTCATGATCCCGGAGACCCAGGATCGAGTCCCACATCGGGCTTCCTGCTCAGTAGGAAGCCTGTTTCTCCCTCTCTCACTCCCCCTGCTTGTGTTCCCTCTCTAGCTGTGTTTCTCTCTGTCAAATAAATAAATAAATAAAATCTTTAAAAAAAAAAAAAAAAGATTTTATTTATTCATTTGACAGAGATCACAAGCAGGCAGAGAGAGAGGAGGAAGCAGGCTCCCCGCAGAACAGAGAGCCCGATGTGGGCCTCAATACCAGGACTCTGGGATCATGACCTGAGCTGAAGGCTGAGGCTTTAACCCACTGAGCCACCCAGGCGCCCAGCCCCTGGTTTTCTTAGCATATTTGAAGATCACAGGCATTGTAATGTGGGGGTTTCTTTCACATGAAACTGTGTGGGCTCTGCAATCCCAAGAAACATTTCATTTGTACCTTGATGAGAAGAAAGCTAATTCACTGGTCTTTGTGTTCTTCCCCCCTCCTCCTCCCTCCTGTCTGGTAAGGCTGTTGCCCTTAGTTTAAGGGGACACTGTTAAAAAGAAGAGCAGCCCTGTAGCCTAG
Organism: Spilogale gracilis; assembly: GCA_004023965.1. NCBI lineage: Eukaryota > Metazoa > Chordata > Mammalia > Carnivora > Mephitidae > Spilogale > Spilogale gracilis. Next base: position 41,659 of record PITA01005344.1, read on the forward strand.
AAGAGCTGGGCAGTGCTTGGTATAGGTAGTTATAAACAGTCTCAGCTGCCAGCATTTGTTAACCTGGGTGTTTTCTGAACTGTTCTGTAGTATGAACAACACTAATACTTAGTCTTTGAACTCTGTTCACTGTCAACCAGCTAGGGGTTTTTGTGTGTCTGTGTGTGTTTAAGATTTTATTTTTAAGCAATCTCTGCACCCAGTGCGGGGCTCAGACTCACAATCCCGCAGTCAAGATCACATGCTCTACTGACAGAGCCAGCGGGGCATCCCCCAGCCAGCTGTTTTAGTTATGGTTGTCACCACTCTTCATCAAGTGAACTTAATTAAATTGTGCGCTGGGGTGCTTGGTGCCTTTTCACTGGTTACTCCTTTGTTCCATGGCTCTGCTCAGATTTTTGACCGTGTCCCCTTAAGATAATTTTGATGATGATTGAGACCTAATGAATGGCACTTGCTCTTTGGAATTGTCTTAATTGGCAGACACTTGATTAGTGTTGCTCTTCTGCTTTCCTCCCCTACATAGTCTGCTCGTCTGATGGTTCACACCGTGGCCACCTTTAATTCCATCAAGGTAAGAAACTGTGGCCAGCCGCCTCATCTCCCAGCCTCCTTCACTCTTCTCCTCTTGACTACAGCAGAGCTCTCATCCAAAGTAGTCACACGAGCTGTTGCACCTGTCACTGTCCTGGGTCCGAGGTTTTCCTGGGGAAAATGTCTGCTTTCCTCCCACAGCAGGGTAGTGAGGTTGCCTTCCCTGCTCAAGAACTCACGGGCCTCAGTGGTAAAGTTAGCCTTGCCTTCACGTCCGGTAGAGCCAGGAGCTGCAAGAAGTGTGGGGTCTGCAAGGTGGGGAATGCCTCTCTTACCCTCCCGTGGGAGAGGTTTGGCCGCTTTCTGGTCCCCACAGTGTTTGGTCTCCTCAGGCACAAGGCCTTCCATGGCCTGCTGTGGCCTGAGGTGTGGCTGCGCTCGAGGCCCCGGGGGTGGTAGGCTCTGGAATTTTTCCACACAGTAGTTACCTTTTTTTTTTTTTTTTTTTTTTTTTAAGGGTTTGTATCCATTTATCTGAGAAAACGAGCTTGAGTACGGGAGGGAGAGAGGGTGAGGCAGAAGCAGACTCCCTACTGAGCAGGGAGCCCAACACAGGCCAGTCCCAGAACCCTGAGATCAGGACCTGAGGCGAAGGCAGACGCCCCCTACACATGGTGTAGTTCTTTACGAAGCAGTCGCTCCGTGGGTGGCGCCAGGCTAGGAGAGTGAGGATGAGTCGGCTGCACGTCTCTGCAGCTTTCTGGGTGACTCCAGGTCACGTGCTCACGGAGCGTTCATGCTGCCAGATGTGGCTAACTATGGCGAAGGTCCTTGGCTTCTGGACTTCCGCTATCGTGTGTATACTAATTTGTAGAGCTAGGAAGGTTTGTGCTCCAGCCTTTCCTTGCAAGCTGAGCACCGGTCCTTTGGTTCTTGGCCCCTTGTCCGAGTCCGGTCTGGGTGCGGCCGGGCTGACGGCTGTCCTCCTGCAGGAGCTGAACGAGCGCTGGCGGTCCCTGCAGCAGCTGGCCGAGGAGCGCAGCCAGCTCTTGGGCAGCGCCCATGAAGTGCAGAGGTTCCACAGGTGAGGGGCGGCCCAGGCCCAGAGGGGGTTGACCTTGACGGTCTGACTGTGCTCGGGTTGATCTCCGTGCTCTGGCGTCCGGGACCACAGCTGGCACGGGTAGAGTGCTCAGTAATGAGGGAGGGCGGAGTGAATGTGGCTGCTTCTGCTTCGCGGCACTTTCGGTGGCAGCCACTGACACATGTGCGGGGGCCTGTGAACGCGTGTGCTGCCGCCCCGGACTCAAGGCCACTGTGTCCGCACTCCTTAACCGCCCGTGTGTCTCCCTGTAGAGATGCCGACGAAACCAAAGAGTGGATTGAAGAGAAGAATCAGGCTCTAAACACCGACAATTACGGCCACGATCTGGCCAGTGTCCAGGCCCTGCAGCGCAAGCACGAGGGCTTCGAGAGGGATCTCGCGGCCCTTGGTGACAAGGTGAGAGGTGGCAGGGCCCTGGGCTGAGCGACTGTCCCCCTCAGTGGAGTGCAACCCGCTTACTGGCTCTCTCGCCGCCCCGCTCCCATAGGTCAACTCCCTGGGGGAGACAGCTGAGCGCCTGATTCAGTCCCACCCCGAGGCAGCGCAGGACCTGCAGGAGAAGTGCACCGAGTTGGACCAGGCGTGGAGCAGCCTGGGGAAGCGCGCAGACCAGCGCAAGGCCAAGCTGGGCGACTCCCACGACCTGCAGCGCTTCCTCAGTGATTTCCGGTACGAAGCCTGGAGGCCTCTGTGCGGTCGTGCTCACTGGGCACACCCTTCGGCCCCCACGTGCCCGCGAGTTGAGGAGGAGTGTCCCCTTCCCTGTCCACATGTGCAGTGTCTCACACCCCGTTGCCCGCTGGACGGCATTCAGCTTCTTCCTCAGACATGTCCCTCACTTACTAGAGATGTACTCTGGTCTCTTCCGCAGGCCTGTTTTAGTCAGAGAGATTTCACAGCTATTGAAAAAATAGGATGAGACCATGAACCCAGATAACACCCTTCGCCAGCTGGCACCAGTTGGGTTCACCGTTAGGCACACACTTTTGTGTAGCTGACCCAGCTGTCAGTCCTTTGCAGACACATGGCCTTTTCCTCTAAATACGCGGGCCCTTGCCTCCCGTGTGCCCTCTCTCTCACGTGGCGTTTCCACCCTCCACCCTCACGTCCACGCCCAGTACAGCAGTGGCATATCTAGTCCCGGTTTAATTTCTCCCAGTTGCCTCAAATGTGTCTTCGCGAGTCCAGGTCTGTTTTTTGGTCCAGGATCCAGTGGAGAATTCCCATTGCGGTGGTAGTGTTGTCTCCTTATGCCTCCACCCTCTGTGTAGTGTCTTTCATGACACTGACAGTTTTGAAGAGTCCGGGCCAATTGTCTAGCGGAATGTCTCATGACCTGAGATCTCAGTCTTTTTTAAGTCTACGTAGCGCACCACCGGTGGGTGATTTAGGACTTGGTCTCTGGCACCCATTCAGGCCAGGTGCCTCTGGCGCACTTTTGTGCTATCTGACGAGGGTTTCATGTGTTTGTACACATGTGGGCATACCCGTAGGTGTGTGTTTTTTCCAGGCATTTCCTCTGTATGGTGGGACTAAGCACGTGATGTGTTTCCCCTTCCCAGGCCTCTGGTAGGAGGTCCCTGTTAGGGTTTTTTTTGGGTTTTTGTGTTCTTTTTTTTTTTAAGGTAAACATCAAGTAACAGAACAGTCCCATGCCTTACGTAGTCCGTTGATAATCAGTGTACTTACAGCATTCTACAATTAGCGCCTCTCTAGTTTTGAAACTTTTTACTGCCCCAGAAGAATACTCTGAAGCCCATGAGGGGTCACGGTCACCTCCCTTCCCCTCTTATCTACTCTGCTTTCTGTCTCTGTGGCTTTGCCGATTTTAGGTGTATTTTATCAAAGGAAGCGTAGGACTTGTGACCTCACGCCTTGATTTTTGTGCCTTTATATGCAGACATCAGTCAGAAGCTGGGTTTAGCAAATGCGCAGGCCTAGGACTGCTGCAAGCTCAGAGAAAAGTGATTTCCTCCAGAGCTATGGAAAACTTCACCATGGTTGTTGTGTTAGAACCTACTTTTTTTTTTCTTTTTTTTTTTTTTTTTAAGATTTCATTTATTTGACACAGAGATCACAAGTAGGCAGAGAGGCAGGCAGAGAGAGAGAGGAAACAGGCTCCCCGCCGAGCAGAGAGCCCGATGCGGGCCTCGATTCCAGGACCCTGAGATCATGACCTGAGCCGAAGGCAGAGGCTTTAACCCACTGAGCCACCCAAGCGCCCTAGAACCTATTATTCTTTAGGGTCAGAAGATTCTATTATAAACTTCATTGTTTTCTGAAGAATGGTTGTTGTTGTTGTTGTTGTTGTTTTTGACTTTTTTAACATCTTACTAGGATGGACAAGAGACTTTGAAATATTTTCCCAGAGATGTAGATTGTAACTACTTTACCTATCAATAGATTAACTGGTTAATGGATTAATTAGTTGGCCCTGGATAATTATTTAGTAGATTAACTACTTGATCCCAAATAACCTTCTGAGACAAGAATTGTGTAGTTCTCTTTTCCTGGGCAGAAAGCCTACTTGCCAGATGACGTAATCACTGTTCTTCTGCGTCTGCTTGCCAGGGACCTCATGTCTTGGATCAATGGAATACGAGGGTTGGTGTCCTCAGACGAGCTCGCCAAGGATGTCACTGGAGCTGAAGCTTTGCTGGAACGGCACCAGGTAGGCCCCTCTGCCTGCCAAGCGGCAGAGAGAGGTCGCGCTGCTGAGCCGAGAGGACCGTGCCACCACCACCCCCACCGCCTGCCCCCTCCCGCCTGCACCACTGCTGCCAGTAGCGCTGTCACCGTGAGTCGGTGGTTGACACGACAGTGGGCACCTAGTGCCAGTTACCTAACCCCTTCCCTCCTCTTGGCAGGAGCACCGGACAGAAATCGATGCCAGGGCTGGCACTTTCCAGGCCTTTGAGCAGTTTGGGCAGCAGCTGCTGGCTCATGGGCACTACGCCAGCCCGGAGGTCAAGGAGAAACTAGATATTCTAGATCGGGAGCGCGCAGGGCTGGAGAAGGCCTGGGCTCAGCGCAGGATGATGTTGGATCAGTGCCTTGAACTGCAGGTGCATGGGCGGGACGTCCGCTTCCCATTTACTGCTTTGTGACCGTGCGTTTCATGGCCAACGGTCCCATCTCCCCACCTGCCTCCCTTTCTTTAGCTGTTTCATCGGGACTGCGAGCAAGCTGAGAACTGGATGGCTGCCCGGGAGGCCTTCTTGAATACTGAGGACAAAGGAGACTCACTGGATAGCGTGGAGGCTCTGATCAAAAAACACGAGGACTTCGACAAAGCCATCAATGTCCAGGTGAGGCCTTTTTACCTTCAAGTCTCAACGTAGATTTGTCCAGATGGCTGGCTGTCTTTGTGGGCTGTTTCTGCTGAACTCAGCTTTGGCTGCTTGCTGTTGACCACCCAGAGGAAGAGCGGCCCCCTCACACCCACATCAAGTGCCTGTGTGGAATAGGAAACATGATATGGACCTGAATGCTTTTTAAAACTTCTAAGTTCTAAAATAAAATAAAATAAAGCTTCTAAGTTCTGATACTTCTGAGCTTTTAGCAGTGGGGATGCCACACAGGAAAAATGTATTGTCGAAGCAGAAACACAAACGTGCTGTAAGGGGAGAGAATGCCTAAACCCTAACAGCTCAGGAAGATGGGCACCTCTTTGATTTATAACCCACTTTGTTGAAAATCTGACACTCTTCACGATCAGCTTGATTTTGTATGTGACAGCTTCCCGTGTCACAGCCCCTGTCCCCAGCGTGACCCGGAGTCTTATTGAGTTAAATTCTACTCTGCTAGTGGTCGAAATCAAGCTTCTTCCTGGCTTTCTGCTCTCCCGCTTCTAAAGTGTCAGTGTAGTCTGACCCTGCCACCAGCTCGTTCCCAGCCACCTAGAATAACCACTCTCTTCACAAGACCTGCGGTCCCCGCAAGCCTTGGCCTCACGCCTTTGTTTGCCCGGCAGGAGGAGAAGATTGCTGCCCTGCAGTCCTTTGCTGACCAGCTCATCGCTGCCGGCCACTATGCCAAGGGCGACATCTGCAGCCGGCGCAATGAGGTCTTGGACAGGTGGGTGTCGGGGGGTGCCCAGCGCACTCAGCCCCCCGTGGGAGCCCCGGCCGGTCTTGTTCTCAGGGAGCTTGGGCTCCGTTTCACTTTCTCAGGTGGCGACGCCTGAAAGCCCAGATGATTGAGAAGAGGTCAAAGCTGGGAGAATCGCAGACTCTCCAACAGTTCAGCCGGGACGTGGATGAGATCGAGGCCTGGATCAGTGAGAAATTACAGACCGCAAGTGATGAGTCGTACAAGGACCCCACCAACATCCAGGTGAGTGGAGCTGAGGGGCTGCTCGTCTCTGAGGCAGCCTGGGTCATGGGGTGGGTTTTGGTCAAGAAGTCATCTTTAAAGGGGGGGGGATTCTACTTAGAGAACCATTTCCTGTGTCCATGCTAAAGCCAATGAAAATTATTCTGAGAAGTTGAACCCGTGGAAAAGTGTTACTAAATGGCCAGCTGTGAGAAAGTGCTTTCCTCACTTGTCTCCGTGGAAGCCATGTCTGCTGGAAAAGTCTATAGAGGCCCCGTGAGCAGCCCTCCCCCTTGCTGTGCTTCCCAGAGGAGGTACGACAGCCTGAGCTGCTGGGTAGTAGCGACATGTGCATCCTCCTCAGTATACTGAACTCTTGTTATTTTAATCTATTTTTGTAGCTTTCCAAGCTGCTGGTAAGTTTCTAATTTTCTTAAGAGTTTTTAGTTAAATGCGCTCCCATGTCTGTGCTCCTCTGCGTAGATCCTTGTTGTGACCTCACGTGGTCGGCTGGTGTCTCACCTGTGCTTCTCATTTCTAATGACCCATCACACTCCATTCAAGTGTCCCTGTGGGATGTGGCTTTCTTTGTCATAAGTAGCCTGCAGCCTCATGCGCCACCCTCCCCCGGTCCCCATGTGTCACTTAGACAAGTTCTGTATGATGTTTGATTTGGGGGCAGTAGCTAACTACTATCTTTTCAGACGTGCCTCTTTTAAAAAACAAAATAGTTTTTTTTGTGTGTGGAGTTGTGCTCGCAGTTCTGAGTGGCTGAGGACCAGGCATCCGGCGTGCTGCGAGAGTCTGATGACGCACCCCGGCTGCCCTCCAGAGGTGCTGGTCCCTGGAGAGGGACAGTTAAGTTGCCTCAGAGAAGCAGACGATCTGCTTCCAAATTTGACAGGAGCCAGGGGTGAGAGGTTAAGGAAAAAGGGGGACGTTGTTACTCAACGGGCAACATAGGGGACTTTTTGGTGAAAATGTAGCTCATGTGGTACTTTAAACGGTTGGAAGAAATAAAGAAATGGAATAGGTGGGTTTCAACCAAAGAGTGATGAGAGCAAGAAACAGAAGTGGGGAACGGTACTTGGGCAGGATGTGGGTATTTGAGACCCTGCTCAGACTGGCAGTGGAACACGGAAGGAGGCCGCCTAATGGGAGCGCCGTGCTCCGCCCGCTGGGCACCCCATCCATCAACAGTTGCTGCCCCTGAAATGAAACATTTGATGCAGAATCCTTCCCCAAGCGTACTGCTTTTTTTTTTTCTTTTGGTTCTTTTTCCCCCAAATAACGTCCCCCGAGACCCTGCCTTTCTCACCCATAATTGTGCCAAAGCTGTGTCCTTGCACTGTCTCTCATAGTGTTTCCCATACCTTCTGTTCCTTTGCGGGTTCTTAAGGAGCCTGGCATTCTCCCGGCCCTTTCTTTCCTTAGCAAAAGTCATTTCCTACCTCTCAGTCCGGCTTGGGTTCTGACAGTGTGCAGGAGCTTTGGTTAATGACAGCTCCTAAGGGCAGCTAGGTCTTGGTCTGAGGCAGCCACAGATGCTCCGTGGTTGGCGGAGGGCCCGCCTGCCAGCCACAGTGACCACGTCTCGTATGTATGACAAGCGGGCCAGGTGCCACCTGTTAGATCTGCTCTCCGTGGAGGAGAAGGTTGTGGATGGAAATTGATGTCCAAGGAGTTTAAACACTGCACTTGGCTACTGGCATTTTCTGCAGAATGGTAGAAAGTACCCAATTCTCGGACCTCGCTCCCAGCTGATTGACTCAGTTCCCCTGCTCCTGAGCTGGTCCATCTCCTTTCTCCTTACCCGGTCCTTCTGCCTAACTCCCAACAGCCTGAACCCTAAACTATTTCACAAACCCCATGACTACTTTCTATAAGAAATGTTGACACTTGCCCCCCGTTCTTTAAGTTTGCTACCACTTACCCATCCCTCTGAGAATCCCTCGTCTCTAAAAAGAGGTAACCTCACAGGACCTGATTTTGAAAGGTCATCTTTCTGGAATTTTAGAGCAAGCACCAGAAGCACCAGGCCTTTGAAGCGGAGCTGCACGCCAACGCCGACCGGATCCGCGGGGTCATCGACACGGGCAACTCCCTCATCGAGCGCGGGGCCTGTGCTGGCAGCGAGGATGCTGTCAAGGTATGGACCACGTGGTGAGGACTTTGAAACACGGCTTTGAGAATGTAAACAGATGGGGGCGCCTGGGTGGCTCAGTTAGTAAGCTCTGCCTTCGGCTCAGGTCATGATCCCAGAGTCCTGGGATCGAGTCCCTCACCCAGCTCCCTGCTGAGTGAGGAGCCCACTTCTTCCTCTCCCTCTACCCTTCCACCTGCTTGTGCACTCACTTGCTCACTCTGTCAAATAATTAAATAAAATCTTAAAACAAAAAAAAATGATTAGGAGACTTTGCCTACATGACAGATGGGGGGTGTTGGCAAGAAGGGCCTCTGCGACGGCTGCCTCCTCTTCCCAGGCCCGGCTGGCTGCCTTAGCGGACCAGTGGCAGTTCCTGGTGCAGAAATCAGCCGAAAAGAGCCAGAAACTAAAAGAAGCCAACAAACAGCAGAACTTCAACACTGGCATCAAGGACTTTGACTTCTGGCTCTCTGAGGTAATGGCAGCTTTTCCTTCCCACCAGCAGAGGATTTCTGGTCACTTGGGATAACAGAAGAGCCAGTAAGCCCCAAACCATGAAAAAGGGCACCCCTGATTCCCATTTCCTTATCACAGAGTCTCGTGCTGGGAGGAGTCTATTAGTGGAGGGAATGAATATTTCGAGAAGAGAGAGCTTATGGATGGGAATTAGGCTGCGGCCCACTCCCCTCCACGGGCATGCAAACAGGAAGCGGTGATATGGTCTATGTGGCCTCAGCTCTAACGAGTCTGCCTGGTGGAAACCGAAACAGCAGGGAAGTCAGGAAGCTGGAATTAGTAGAAAATTCAAGGGTAGGTAGAGAAAACAGAAAGAAACAAGTTTTTAGAGCCCACCACTAATATTTCTCTCCAGTCTACACATATTTCCATCAACAGTAGCGTAGCTCTGTTTTTACATGTAGTTGAGCTCAGAATATAATTTTTCATGAGTATGTGTTGGGAGTGTTATTGTGAGTCAGTAAGAATTCTTCCTAAATGTTTGAAGAGCTGCGTTAAGTCGGCCCTAGTCCCGCCGTAATGGAGCCATTCCCCTGTTGTTGGGCACTGAGGTATTCCCAGCATTCTGGTGGGACATCTGCACTGAGCATCTTCGTGTGTTCCTCTTTGCCCCTGCTGCCATTCTGTCCCTTAGCGGGATTCCTTGAAGTGGGATCGCCGTACGGTTTGCTTCTGTATCTCCGCGAAGGCTCCAGATCCTTGCCTCGAGCTGTAGTATTTTAAGTCCTGGGTTTTCAAGTCTGCGTTTGATTGACAGGAAGTCGGGAGGACTCAGGCCACATGGGCTGGTACAGGCTGGTACAGGCTCAGTCACTGTAACAACATAACTTGTGACAGGTTTGCAGCTGGCTAAAGACCTGGCCAGACAGCTGGGCATCCTGGGTTTTCCAGAACACCCACTCTGCGTCACACACACTGGGCACCACACAGTCACGTGTCCCCTTTTCTGTTTGGCTGCCAGGTGGAGGCCCTTCTGGCATCTGAGGATTACGGCAAAGACCTGGCTTCTGTCAACAATTTGCTGAAGAAACATCAGCTGCTGGAGGCGGACATATCTGCCCATGAGGTGATTGGAGGGGGGGTCTGGGCCCGTTGGGGGCACAGTGGTGCCGGACTCCTGGGGAGAACCAAGAACTGGCACGCATGGGGGAGGAGCGTGCTGTCTGGCGCCTCAAGCCCCGGTCTCAAGTGCTGCGCCCGATCTCAAGTACTGCAGCCCCAAGGCTTCTTCATACCCTGCGCTATGATCGAAGGCCCCAGGGGGAGTTTGTGCGAGTGAGTTTCATCTCTCGGCATTTGCCGTTATTGAAAAGTCACACTTTAGAAGTTAAATTTTAAAAAGACAGTATCAAGGGCCTTTTTTCATTCTCAAAATGACAAAATTAGAGATGGAGGACAGAGCAGTGGTCACCGGGAGTTAGACTCACGGGTCGGGTGCAGTGAGGAAGGGACAGGCGAGTTCCTTTGTGTTCACAAGAGCAGTGGGTCTGGGCTTGGGTTACATGCGTTTATGTAGGGGAAATCGTCGCGCGCACACAGATGGGGGTAGATGCAAGTCGGGTTGGTGAAGTCTGTGGTTTTGTACCAGTGGATCGGCCCAGGGTGCGTGGCCCGGTGCTGCTGCTCTGGGGGCAGGCTGGAGGAGGCGCGCCGGCGCTATACTGTTCGTTTGTTTTTGAAGCTCTGCTAGTTTTACAACTTCTTGTGAATCCATAATTATTTCAAAATGAAAAATTAAGAGTAAAATCTGAGAAAAAGTGTAGCACCTTTTATGAATGATGGCTATATTCAAAACCAAAACAAGATGCAGTAAGAAGCGTGGCCGTGGCTATATTCTGCAAATCCCTTAAGTCGGGTTGAATAGAATACAGCTGGATTCTCGTGGCTGCTTCTGAATTCAGTCTGTGGGAGGGGGTCGGATACGGTGGAAGCCCGGCCTCGCACAGGGGGTTCGAGAAGGGAGCAGGGTTTTCATGTAGGTGATCGTGCGTGCTCTGACACCAAAGTCAGTACGTGGTAGTGGCTTCACAGTCGGTTGCACAGTGGACTCTGAAACCCTAGCCATCGGGTTTTCATACCATTTAATACTGGAATCCACTGGTCCGTTGTACACGTGGAGTGTTTTTTTCACCCATGCATGATGTTACAGAATCGTTTGGAAAACGTTCTGAGTTAGGCCGAATTACGTCTGGGTATGAGCTCCCACGTTACATTTGCTGACATCATGGCCAGTCTCAACAGGACAGTCTTCACAAGTCGAGTGGCTGGCCACCCTCGTGGAGGGGAATGCACTTCCAGGATTCTCATTTTCATCTCAAAGTTCAGGTTTTATCAGAAGCAGCAGACTCTGCCTTCCTGAAAGTGACAGGTTCACTTCCTTCATTCTGAACAAGTCTCTGTCAGACACTCAGGTCTGAGTGGCCGTATTCCTCTGGTCATCGCTCTCTCAGTGAGAAGGATGGCCCGTGAACTAGCAGCTAGTTCGGCTCAGGGCACGGGCTTCTCCTCGGCACAGTCCTGGACTCGAGCGTGCTGCCGGAGTGCTTTGTGTGCGTTTCCCGTCGTGTCACACAGAATACTGACATCCACATGTACTCTGAGATGGAGATTTAATAAAACTGACAACTTCTGCTCTCATAAGGATGCCCTCAAGTGGGAGTGCGTTTTTACTGTGGCTCGGAGTCCTGCTGGCGCGGCAGGCCACCGTCTCGAGCGGAGACCTCGGCACCCCCAGCAAGGCCGTCATACCACGTGCAAGGGTCCACGCTGTGAGGAAGGCAGATGATGTCTTTGTGTCATTATGAAAATAACTTTGATCTCTTAGAACCCCAGGGACCCATGCAGGACACTTTGAGAGAATATCAACACTCCACAAAGCCAGCCTATTGGTGAAGAATGAGTTCTGATTTTCCGGGAGATACTCGGGAGACCCAGGTTTCTCACCCCTTCCGTTATATCCCCTGTCCCAGGATCGCCTGAAGGACCTGAATAGCCAAGCAGACAGCCTGATGACCAGCAGTGCCTTCGACACCTCCCAAGTGAAGGACAAGCGCGACACCATCAACGGTCGTTTCCAGAAGATCAAGAGCATGGCTGCCTCCCGGCGAGCCAGGCTGAATGAGTCACATCGCCTGCATCAGTTCTTCCGGGACATGGATGACGAGGAGTCCTGGATCAAGTACGTGTCCTCGGGGCTCTTCTGGGGTGCCCACTGAGCCTCTGATGGTGGGTGGGGAGCCACGGTCCGTGTGAGGGTCCGGAGTCCCGGGCTGCCAGGCCGTGAGGTTTGGCGCTCTCCCAGAGTCGCAGAACCCGGCCCGCGGGACGCCTTAGCTGCTTCTGTTGCCCAGGAGTGCAGTGTTGGGCCCTCGACGGCCTCCAGGTGGGAGTGGTACGTGATAACTGAGCCAGACTTTGTGTAGACCCTGCCCTGGGGTCCCCAGGGCGACGAGCAGATGCCTGTCTGGAAAGGACAGCCCTATAAGCTGGGCAGGGTCAGTCCTTGATGGAAAGAGAGTTGTGTGTTTTTTAATTCCTCTCCCACGGCGGTCAGAGGTGATGAAGCATTTTGTGAACACACCATTTTTTAAGGACAAAAATCCTGGCTCCTCTTCCTCACTTCCTCAAAAACCGTCCGTATCTGTAGATACTTTCCTGCATGGCATCTGCATGTTTGTTGAAGCAGGGCTGGCGGGGGCAATGCTGCCAGAGCAGTGCTTGTCCGCCAGCGCGCCCTGGCCCTGGTGCTGCTGGATCCCCACAGCGGTGCCCTTCATTTGGGGAGTAGAGGCTTCTGTTTTCCAGAAGACTGCTAAGGATTTTCGTCCTGAGATTGGCAGGTGTGCGTGAAGGACATGGTGGGGTCTGGAGACTTCGCAGCTCCGAACCAAACCTGTCCAGTTGGACACAGAGGGTGCAGAGTGCCTGGCTGTGTTGTGCAGGGAGAAGAAGCTGCTGGTGAGCTCTGAGGACTACGGCCGAGACTTAACGGGTGTTCAGAACCTGAGGAAGAAGCACAAGCGGCTGGAGGCAGAGCTGGCTGCCCACGAGCCAGCGATCCAGGTGAGGCACCTCTGCCGGCCGAGGGGCAGCGGGGACCAGAGGGGCCCGTTTGATGGACAGAGAAACCGCTGGCTCTCGTTCATTCCACGGAGATCTACAGTGTCTACGATTCCTTATTCCCGACCCAGAAGAAGTCCTGGGTTCGATGCTGAGGCCTTTCTCTGGATGACTCTAGGAGCAGGTGGGTGGTAGCTGCTGTTCTAATCCTTCTCGCCTGTCAGGGTGTCCTGGACACCGGGAGGAAGCTGTCTGATGACAACACCATTGGCAAGGAGGAGATTCAGCAGCGTCTGGCCCAGTTCGTGGAGCACTGGAAGGAGCTGAAGCAGCTCGCAGCAGCTCGGTGAGCGGCCAGGCAGGAGCACGTGTGCTGCGTGCAGGAGGCCAGGCTCGGGGCTTCCGGGCCCTCCTGCCCCCCGCCCCGGACCCCGTGCTGGGCGTGCCAGCACCACAGCTAGCTGGTGTCAGAGCCGCTCCAAGAGGCCCGTGCTGAGCCAGTTCCCTTCCGTGGATCTGAACCCAGTGTATGGCTCCAGAATTTGACGTGTGGATGGTACCGTGTCTGCTTCATGTTACCCAGACCACGGAAGCAGTCATGTCCCACGTTTGTCAGGAACGTTTTTGTTTTGTTTTGGGGGTTTTTTTTTCAGACTTTATTTATTTGACAGAGAGAGACACAGTAAAAGGGAGCACAAGCAGGGGAAGAGGGAGAAGCAGGCTTCCCACTGAACAGGGACCCCGATGTGGGGCTCGATCCTGGGACTCCTGGATCATGACCTGAGCCAAAGGCAGATGCTTAACAACTGAGCCACCCAGCATCCCCCACGAACTTTTTTTTTTTTTTTTCTGAGTGAGAGCGTGGAAGGGGAGAAGGTCAGAGGGAGAAGCAGACTCCCCACAGAGCTGGGAGTCTGATGCGGGGCTCAATCCTGGGACTCCATGGATCATGACCTGAGCCAAAGGCAGTTGCCCAGTCTACGGCCATACCACCCTGAACACGCCCGATCTCGTCTGATCTCGGAAGCTAAGCAGGGTCGGGCCTGGTTAGTACTTGGATGGGAGACCGCCTGGGAATACCGGGTGCTGTAGGCTTTTCCAGAGGCAGTTGCCCAACCAACTGAGCCACCCAGGCACCCCCCCCCCAGGAACATTTTTAAAACACATGCTTACGGGCGCCTGAGTGGGTCAGTTGGTTAAGCAACTGCTTTCAGCTCATGTCATGATCCTGGAGACCCGGGATCGAGCCTCGCATCAGGTTTCCTGCTCAGCAGGAAGCCTGTTTCTCCCTCTCTCGCTGTGTTTCTCTCTGTCAAATAAATAAATCTTAAAAAACAAAAAAAACCACATGCTTGCTATGAGAATTAAGGTGGGACAATATTAACAGCTCGTGTTTTGCGTGTGTCCTGTAATTAGAGGCCAGCGGCTAGAGGAGTCCTTGGAGTACCAGCAGTTTGTAGCCAATGTGGAAGAGGAAGAAGCCTGGATCAACGAGAAGATGACCCTGGTAGCCAGTGAGGATTACGGAGACACGCTTGCCGCTATCCAGGTCAGAGAAGCTGGTGTGGTCACCTGCCGCTGTGTTCGGTGGCTATGTTGGTGCCCGGAGAGCCCCCAGCCAGCAGCCTTGGCCTCCCACTAGAGACACTGCTCCTCTAGCCAAATGTGCCACAGCCGGCGGCCCCAGGGCCACGGCTTCCTGACGTCCATGGAGGTCCAGGAGCTGCTGCCCCAGGGCACCCTCGGCCAAGGAGCATTATTATCCTGTTGTTCTGGGAGCTGGAGGTCTGAAATCAAGGTGCAGACGGGGCCTCGCTCTCTGAAACTTCTTGGGGACCCTCACTCCTGTCTTCTAGCTTCTCACTGGCATTCTTTGGGTTGAGGCTGCATATCTGCAGCTTCTGCCCTTCACGTCTCTTCCCTCTGCGTCTGTCTGACCATGTCCTTCTCTCTGGGGCCGTCTGTGTCCAGAGTCCCCCCTCAGAAGGACACAGGTCATCCTGGATTAGGTCCTACCCTGGTGACCTCATCTGAACATCTTAATTTGATTTTGTCCATTTTCCACATTCCTTGGTGCCAGGGGTTAGGACATTGTTCTTTTTTGGGGACACACCCCAGCCTGTGCCCTCAGTGTGTGATAGCCCGACAGGCAGCAGCGGCTTGTTCCCCAAATGGGGCCCCTCGCCTGCGCCAGTGTGCGGTAGCAGGCCGAGAGAACCGCGATCATGTCACTGGAGTCTGGCATGACTCTCTTCCTCTCCTCCTGCCTCCCTTCCTTCCTGCAGTGGCCCCGCCCCGTGTCCGTCAGCAGCTCTCAGAATGGCAGAGGCAGAAGCTTCAGGGCCTAGCCTCAGGTGTCACATGACATCGGCCATGCTGCGTTCCGTTGGTCCAGGTGGTCACAAGCAGCCCAGAGCCATGCACTAGTTGAATAGCCTCCCTTTTTGCTGGGAGGAGCCCCACTTTATGGCCAGATGTTCCCGGATCTCGGCCACCAGCCCTAGAGGCAGAGGTTGCCTTCCCTAGATCCTAGGTGGTCCCTGAGCCACATTCTCAGAGTGGGTGTCCTGTTTGGCTGGTCTGGGTGCTTTAGGTGGCTGAGAGGGAGGGGTTTCCCATCCTCCGCGTAACTCTGTTCCCAGGAATCCCACACAGAGCCATTGTCCCTGGTCCTTAAGGTCAGGGACATTGGGAAGGTCCCTTAGGAGCTCCATTCGGGGAAACCATCTGCTGGGCTCTGTGTTAAGCTTGCATGGGGTTTCTTATTTTCTGTGTGGTCTTCCAGAGGGGACGGAGGGACACTGTAGTGGTTGATTAGGCAGAGCCTGACCCCTTCGGAGAGGCCTTTCCAGACGCCCCTCCTGCAGCTCAGCCCATGCCGGTTACTCTGGCAGCGTCTGGCTTTTACCACCTTTGTAATTACCTATCAGTGTTGGTGCCTGTGGTCTCAGCCCCCAGCTGGACTGGGCTGCCCGTAGGGGATTCCCTCCGGTCGGGGTTCCCTCCGACCTGCGACCGGGCCCATCTGCCGGCGCGTGCCGGGCTTTTAGCCACTGGCATGTCTGCTCCCACCGCAGGGCTTGCTGAAGAAGCATGAAGCTTTCGAGACAGACTTCACGGTGCACAAGGACCGTGTGAATGACGTCTGCAGCAACGGACAGGACCTCATCAAGAAGGTGAGCCTGGCCTGCTGAGGAGACACCCACTTTCCACACCCAATACCCCCTTGCTGGGGCCACTGTGGCCCCACAAAGCCTGTCTGCCTGAAATATTCTCCCAAGAAGGTTTGCATGGAGACCAGGGGCCATTCCCCTGCCGTTTTTCATCACAAGAGAAAGATTCTGTGATTGGTTGGACGTCCTCCCCACCCCCCTTTCTGAAGCCAGGTAGTGAAGTTATTCCGCAGCTCGCACATTTTCTGTGTGAATGAAGCAGAGAAGCTTCCCTTCAGCAGCACCAGCCCTCCCACAGAGCTCCTCTCTCAGTTTGCTTCTCGGGTAGTAGAAGTTCTCGGCAGAACTGGTTGAAGATACAAGGAAGTCACGAGAGCCACCCCCACACAGGCTAGAGCCTGGTCACCGACGTATGCTGCTCTGCAAGGCCTCGCTGCCGTCCAGGGTGGTTTAGAAATGAAGGTGTTAAAGTCATAAGGTTTGGGTTTCACTCAAACAGCCCCCAAGTGAGAGAGCGGATGGGAGGAGTCCTGGGGCTTTCTCCCCAGCAGTGAAGTCGAGTCACTAAGGTGTGGTGACCGGCATTCGGTACCGTAAGACAAGCTTTTTTTTTTTTTTTTTTTTTTTTTTAAGATTTTATGTATTTGACACACAGCACAAGCAGTGGGGAGGGGCAGTGGGAGAAGCAGGTGCCCTAAGCAGAGAACCTGACGTGGGGCTCGATCCCAGGACCCCAAGATCACCTGAGCTAAAGGCAGACGGCTTCACCGACTGAGCCAGCCAGGCTCTGAAGACAAGCCACTTTTAACAACTATCGTTTCCTATTGTAAATGTAGCTGGTAGATAAGATTCTCATCACAGGATTTGCTCCAGTGAGAGTGGCCTGGAGACTAGAGATTGGGTTTATAGGAGGTAGCAGCATGTTCAAATCCATGAGCTCTAGGGCGCTTTTTCCTTCACCCTTATGGGCAAATCAACTAACAGAAACCTACTTTTCGGTCCAGACCGTGTACAGGTAGAGATGAGGCCTGGGTCGTCATCCACACGCAGCCCTGCGTCTCAGTCTCTGCTCTTTCTGCCCATGTGGGGACCAGTCTGTGAATATTCTGCAGCTAGCCCTGCCCGCAAAGTGCCCAGGGATTTACCGTCAGCAGCAGTCTGTTTACTCCTCGAGTTTCTCTCTAAATTTTGTGCTGATCTGTGTGTGCTCTCAAATTCAGTCATTCCAAGACTGAATCCC
The DNA here is from genome assembly GCA_004023965.1 of Spilogale gracilis. Lineage (NCBI taxonomy): Eukaryota > Metazoa > Chordata > Mammalia > Carnivora > Mephitidae > Spilogale > Spilogale gracilis. The sequence continues at coordinate 58,746 of PITA01005344.1, forward strand.
AGTGTTTGGGACTAAAGGATTCAGTTTCCATTTTTTCTGAACCATTGTTTGTGTTGCTTATATTAGGAGCCGCTGTTTGGATATATCATATTTTAAATCTGAAGTATTTACTCTTTTAATAATATTTTGCTATCAGATGTCATTGTCCTCATTAGTGTGTCTGATAGCAAGAGCCGGTGCTGCTGAAAGGAGTACAGCTCATTCCTTGTTTCTTTGGGATTTCGGGATTCATTCCCACCAGAGAAACTGCCAGCAGTCATCCTTTCAAGGCTTTTACTCGAGTTGCCCTTAGAAAGGTCTTACCTGCTCTTCCCCCAGCAGCAGGCGGTGGGCCTGGGGCTCAGGGCCCCCTTCAGCCCTGGAGAACCTTCCCCGGCAGGGAGGCCATGGATCATCTAGCCACGGTAGGAGGTGAGGCTGACCAGAGTGTGCTTTCTCTTTGTGGCCCAGAACAATCACCATGAGGAGAACATCTCTTCAAAGATGAAGGGCTTGAATGGGAAGGTGTCAGATTTGGAGAAAGCTGCTGCCCAGAGGAAGGCCAAGCTTGAGGAGAACTCGGCTTTCCTTCAGTTCAACTGGAAGGCAGATGTGGTGGAGTCCTGGATCGGTGAGCGCTGTCCCGCCCGACCCCGGCCCAGTCTCTTCTCCTCCCTAGCCTAGGAAGATTGTTCCAGAGCCACAGCTCATTTATTACCTAAGCAGTTGGTCCTCTTCAGAGAAGAAATGGTCTAATGAGGGAGTTTCAGCCATGCCCTGCAGCTGAAGAGTGGGGGGCCCCATGGTGGCCGGCCCTGGGCCAGCTAGCACCCAGTTTAACAAAATAAGAATCTTTAAACCCTGGGAGAAGCAGTAAGCATCACAGCACAAACAAGAGGGCACAGCAGCAGGCCCCCCGCTGCGCTGAGCCCTAGCAGTCCGGCTCCCCAGTGAGGGGGAACTAGGCTCTGGTTTGGGGTCCCTGCTGATTGCTGTCACAGAAGTGGCAGCTGCAGCACATTTAGGCTGAGCTGGAAGGCCCTCTCCCTCGGCACAGCTAGCCAGCGGGGCACAGGCTGCAAGCAGGCAGGCAGGGGCAGCCAGCGGGGTCAGAGCATGGGGTTAGGGGTCCTGGGATTTAAACATCAACAGGGTGGTAGTGCGTCTCGGTTTACTTTTTTTCCTTCTTAACTCCCTTCACTGTACCAAGAGGGCTGGCCTGTTTCCTACGCTTGCTTTCCTAGGTGAAAAGGAGAACAGCCTGAAGACAGATGATTATGGCCGAGACCTGTCTTCCGTCCAGACTCTCCTCACCAAGCAGGTCAGTTGCAGCCCCTCTGCTGACTGGGATGCACGCGGACAGTGCTTCCTGGGGTATGAGCGGCGGCCGGCGTCTTCCCCTGAGAAAGGCCCTAAGGACTCAGCAGTGAGCGAGGTGGTTCTGGGTCCTTGGGGAGCTTGCACACAAGGCTTCTCTTCTAGAGCCTGAGGGCATCCCGGGGGTGCAGCGCCGCGGAATGTGCTGTGGACTTAACCCTAAGAGCTGTCTGACCTGGTTTCTGGCAAGCGGGGCTTGATGGGAAAAGTCTTCCCAGAGGAGAGGTGTCTAAGCTTAGGTCACGAAGGGCAAATTGCAGGTGTTCGGGGGTAGGGGGAGGCAGATGTTTGTTCCAGAGGGAAGTGGGGGGGTGTGACACATTGAGGGGACCCCCGAGCCTCAGTCTGCCTGGGATGGGACGATGTCAGGAGAAGATGGGGGCTCGGGGCTGACCCATGTGGCCTGGGCAGGTAGCCGAACAGACTCTGGGGCCGTGGAGCTGAGGCACCCCGGAAGGGTGACTTCTGGCATCCCTGGGAACCATGCAGATGCGCTCACCGCTCTTTGTTCCAGGAAACCTTTGATGCTGGCCTGCAGGCCTTCCAGCAGGAGGGCATCGCCAACATCACCGCTCTCAAAGATCAGCTGCTGGCCGCCAAGCACATTCAGTCAAAGGCCATCGAGGCCCGGCACGCCTCCCTCATGAAGCGATGGAGCCAGCTTCTGGCCAACTCGGCCACCCGGAAGAAGAAGCTGCTGGAGGCCCAGAGTCACTTCCGCAAGGTAAGAGTGAAGCCCCTGCAGAGCACCGGCCCGGCTGCCGGGGATGTCTGCCCGGGACGGGGACTCCGCCCGAACCCCCAGAGGGCCCTTTGCCTCCGAAGCACCTGGGACAGACCGAGGGGAAGGGTGGCAAGGGAAGAAAGTCAGAGGCCTTTCAAGGCGTGGAAGTGGGAGCGCCCTAGCTTGCCCCATCCGGGGAACGACTGCTGCCTTTCCTGTCCTACCGCCTGCTCAGGGGTGTCGTGTGCAGCCCTGACGGGGCCCTGACGCAGGCTGCTTCTCTTTCAGGTAGAAGATCTCTTCCTGACGTTTGCCAAAAAGGCCTCTGCCTTCAACAGCTGGTTCGAAAACGCCGAAGAGGATCTGACCGATCCCGTGCGTTGCAACTCCCTGGAGGAGATCAGAGCTTTGCGCGAGGCCCATGACGCATTCCGCTCGTCTCTCAGCTCCGCCCAGGCCGACTTCAGCCAGCTGGCCGAGCTGGACCGCCAGATCAAGAGCTTCCGTGTGGCCTCCAACCCCTACACCTGGTTCACCATGGAGGCCCTGGAGGAGACGTGGAGGAACCTGCAGAAGATCATCAAGGTGCTCCCCGCCCCCGCCCAGGGCCGCGGGGCTTTGGAAGGGGTGGCGGCCCTCAGGCCCCACCAGGCTGTCGATCAGCTGCTTCCCCTCACGTCTTGTCCTTGAGGGGCCAGTTGCGAGCAGCAGGGGAACAGAGGGTTCCAAGGCTGAGCGTCTCCCAACCCCCTCTGGGTTGATGTCAACACCTGGTCCTCCCTGCCCCACAAAGCAATCGTTGCTGGTCACGTTCGGTGTCTAGAAACTGAAATTGTAAGTCCACTGGTCCGCCCCGAGGGCAGACCAGCAAGAAGGACGGGTCCTGGTGACACAGCCTCTCCTCCCTCTGGGCGCTAGGAACGGGAGCTGGAGCTGCAGAAGGAGCAGCGCCGGCAGGAGGAGAACGACAAGCTGCGCCAGGAGTTCGCCCAGCACGCCAACGCATTCCACCAGTGGATCCAGGAGACCAGGTGTCCGCCCCGGCCCCCCAGCCCTGGTGCTCGGGCCCCCAGCGCTAGAGGGAGGGGAGCTCTGCGGGAAACTGCAAGGCACGCTCACAGCAAGGAAAGAAGGGTTAGGCGTGTGCCCTGGTCTGGCTCGAGCTGGAGGGGTGGGTAGAGTCACTAAGCTCCTTTTCCTGAAGGGCAGGTTACCAGCTGTCCTGGATTGGGTGGGGTCGTGCGTGGCCGGTGGTCAGTCCGAGGCAGCGCCTTGGTGGTGCATGGAACAGAGTTGAATGCAATGTGGGTATTGATGTTCTTGGTTTTGTTTTTCTTTTCTTTCTTGTGTCTCTCTCTGTCCCGCACCTCCCGACTGCTGCTGTCTGGACACCACCCTGTCTTGCGGCTGCTTGGATCCCATCTGCACAGAACGTATCTCCTCGATGGGTTAATATTGTCTTCTTGTTTCTCCGGGCTCGTAGTGTGGTGGTGTCTCGTGTGCTTGTCCCCCTGCCCTCTGTGCCCCCGTGGCCCGGCCTGCAGAGGACCCCAGGATGGGCCTTCCTGCCCCAAGCCGGCTGCGCTTGCCCATCCCGCCCTCACCCCACCTCCACCCTGTCACCCTATAAGGAGCGTGTTCCCTGCCTGACACTGTCCTTGACAGCCTGCGGTCTGGGGAGGGAAGCCACTCCCACCTTCCTGTTCAGATTCCAGGGCTTCTCACAGGTAGGGAGTGTGACCAAGCCAGAGGGCCAGAGCTGGAGCCCAACGCCCCAGAGAAACCCCATGCTTACTTGGCCATTGGGATTTCACTGGACTTTTCTGCCTCTTTTCCCCATGTGTCCAGTGGGACCATACTTAGCTCCTAGGAGGTCATGGTCAGGAGGAGGAGATTCAGCGGGTGCAGTGAGTCCCCAGCTGTGTACTGACCCCTCCTCCGGACTCCCTCCCCCCCCCCCCAGTGTTGCCAGGGGAAGGAGAAGAGCATTATTTGCCCCTAATAGAAGTCAAAAGTGCTGCCCAGGGGTTTCGAGCGATGGAAAGCCGAGCCTAGGGAGGAGCCCCGCGGGAGGAGCAGGGCGGCCCTGCCCAGTCCAGTCCTGGGAGTGGCCTCTCCTCTAGACTCTGGCCTCTGCCAGGCCCACGTAAAGCCAGGGTGGAGTGGGGGGGGGAACCTCAGTAGCTAGACTAGCGCTGCTGGGATTCTGCAGATCGGTACCTGGGATATTTCAGCGTGGCACCGGGAGAAATAGGTGCACGCTGATGCGACCCCCTCTGCCGAAGGGGGCGGGGGGGGACTCAGGGGTGACACTTTCTAGCTTGAATTCATCAGCCACCTGGCCTCCTCCCCTCCCCAGCCATGGCTATGTCTGCCAGTTGGTCCTGTCTCCGTGGGTGCCATGCTCCCGTTCCCATGTGGCTCCTCCCTAGCCCTGTCCCGTCTTGCTTGGTCCCAGTGTGAGCTGCCCGAGGCCGCCTGTCCTCCTCGGCGCCGGGAGCCCAGCCCCACCAGGTCCCTGACTGGGCGCCAGGTTGCCCCACCCGTGCACTGCCAGCTTGGGCCTTGTGGCGCGTGTCTGTCTCGGTCTGCTCTTGCCTGCCCGTGCCTTCGGTGTATTCATTTGGTTTCTTTTCTTTGACTAGCATAGCGTATCGTCGGGTCATTCGTGTCTATCAGTATGAAGTTGGGGATGATCTGTCTGGAAGGTTTTTCTCCTCTTATTTCTCTTCTTCCCTCACTGGTTTTATCAATGCACTCTTGACTTTCCCAGGCGGCTCCGCTTTCTGACTAACCCACCACCCTCAGCCGCTTGGGAAGGAGGGGTCTGTCGTCCTCCCGCTGCAGCGGCACCCAGACTCCTGCCCCCGGGGCCGGGGGGTGTTGCTTTTCCCTGGGGGACATGGCGTGACTATTGAGTCTGAACTGCTGGGGTAGGAGGAAGCCTGGTGCCTTGCCTTGCTTGAGCACTTTGAACTTGGGGAAATTTCAGAGCTAACCCGGGCTCGCTGGGTGTTGAAAGGCTAGGTTGGCCCCACGTGGGTGCAGGGGAGGCCGGGCTAGAATCCCACCACGGACCTGCGCACAGTGTGACTCGTCCTGCACGTAACCCCAACTCATTTGTCGTCTTGGTTCACTGGTGGCCTTCTGTGACCTCACGCTGTGTTAACGTCAGGAAGATGGAGCCTCCTTGAGGCACCCTGCTCTTGAGAACTTGGCCCTGGGAGCCTCTGGCCCAGTCGTCTCATGGAGCCTGAATCGGGGGCATAACCGCAGCCACCTCCCTTCTTTGGGAAGAACTAGAATCACTTTCAAGACCCAAGTCTGGTCACGATCTCTTAGCATCCTGGCTTCGTGTCTGAGGGGTCATTTAACTGCATCTCTTCTATGGCTGTCACACCCTCGAAGGTGGCCCCTCTCCTCGGGAACCTGCAGGAAATTCCAGGATTTCTGGGGGGTGGCTGTCAGCCTCTCCCCCCTAAGGTCTCCCCGGGGTCAGGTGCCAAGAGTTGTACAGAGCAGCTGTCCCCCCAGTGGCTGCGGAGGGGGCACAGTCAAGCCCCTGGCCTCTCTGGCATTCTGCAGAGGAACTTCAGCTCGGTTCCTTAGGTACCGCTTGAGGGCCTAGTTGAATGAGGGACCAGGTCCCAGTCTGGCTGGGCTGGAGGAGCCACATGAGAAAGGGTCCTAGCCTGGGAGCAGGCTGGGTGGGGCTTGGCTCTCGCCCCCGTCCCCCCAGATGGCCTGGGGCAGGTGGCACCCCACCTGGGGAGGCCGCGTCCTGTCTCTGAAGCAGGAGAAAGACTGGCTGCCCTCCCCGGCTCCCAGGGCCACTTAGGAAAAGATGGCAAATAGCAGATAGCTTTCATTTCCTTGAAACAAGACTCAAAAAGTTTCAAGAGAACAGTGGGGATAATTTTGAGTTCATGATCAGGCTCTCCTGCCTCACTCTGCTTCTGTGTTTAGATCCTGCATGGTGGAAGAATCTGGGACCCTGGAATCCCAGCTCGAAGCCACCAAAGTAAGTACCGCCCCTTTGTTTAAAGTCAGGCAGGAAGTCGGCTGGTGGGTGCTCTTCTTCCCTTTGCATAAAGTAACACAAGACTCCGTCATCTTAAATTAAATCTTTTGTTTCTGACAGTTGCCCTATAGAGTCTTACCTGAAAAGAAAGAGGATCGTTCAGTTTCTAGTGTATAGTTTTCCGGGCAGTCTGCCTCTCGCTTGTCCCTCCCTGGACCCAGGCTGCTGAACATCCCCTCAGGCGATCGCGTGCTGCCCCGCAGGCCTTGGGCCGCGAGGGCTCTTCGGCTCTTGGGCCTGGTGACCGAGGTGAGAGCCCCTGTGCCTGACACCCCCACTCCCCTGCCTGTAGCGCAAGCACCAGGAGATCCGAGCCATGAGAAGTCAGCTCAAGAAGATCGAGGACCTCGGGGCAGCCATGGAGGAGGCCCTGATCCTAGACAACAAGTACACGGAGCACAGCACCGTGGGCCTGGCCCAGCAGTGGGACCAGCTCGACCAACTGGGCATGCGCATGCAGCACAACTTGGAGCAGCAGATCCAGGCCAGGTACGTGCCCCCGAGCGCCCCCCGGCCCTCACTCTGCTGGGATGCAGCAGACTGTGCCGCCTGCTCACTCCATCCCGCTCTTCTAGGAACACAACTGGAGTGACTGAGGAAGCCCTCAAAGAATTCAGCATGATGTTTAAGTGAGTATGGCCCCCGGGGCTGGGGGGCGCCCGGCCACGGCCCCGTGCTGAGCAGCCCCCCATTTGTGGCCAGACACTTCGACAAGGACAAGTCGGGCCGGCTGAACCACCAGGAGTTCAAGTCCTGTCTGCGCTCCCTGGGCTACGATCTGCCCATGGTGGAGGAAGGGGAGCCTGACCCTGAGTTTGAGGCCATCCTAGACACCGTGGACCCCAACAGGTGAGCTGGAGGGAGGCTAGTGGAGCGGCTGTGCCCGCAGCTCCTCGGGCATCCTCCTTGCTCACCGCGCTTGACCCTGTCCAGGGACGGCCACGTCTCCCTGCAAGAGTACATGGCCTTCATGATCAGCCGTGAAACAGAGAACGTCAAATCCAGCGAGGAGATAGAGAGCGCCTTCCGGGCCCTGAGCTCCGAGGGAAAGCCCTACGTGACCAAGGAGGAGCTGTACCAGGTCTGGGGCTCTGCTTCCCTGTCCTGCAAATGGGGTGGGAGGTTTCCTCTGAAAAGTAAAGCCCAAGGTTGCCCCTAGGGGCAGGACAGAGTCTAAATTAATAGACCTCCATTTGGAGCGCTCGGTTGGGTGTGGGCATTTCATCCCTATTTACCACTGAGCCCCAGCCCAGCCCGTCGCACCTCGGGGAACCCACCGCAGCCTCTGAGGACGGCCCTCCTGGAGGCTGGGGTCTAGGGTTCCTGCTGCTCCCCCGACCCCCAACCCCAGGGGAGCAGGGCTGGGCTGACAGGCGGCATCCTCCCCGCAGAACCTGACTCGGGAACAAGCCGACTACTGCGTCTCCCACATGAAGCCCTATGTGGACGGCAAGGGCCGCGAACTCCCCACTGCCTTCGACTACGTGGAGTTCACCCGCTCGCTCTTCGTGAACTGATCCCACCCCCAGCCTCACCTGGCCTGCGCTTGCCCTGCCATCGCCTTGCTGCATGTCACCTCCTCTCTGTGCTCAAGTAGTCCAGTGTCACTCTCCACTGTAAGCTTATGTCCGCTTAGCTTGGGGATAAGACCTAGTAAAAAGGGTGATTCTCTAAGCCACTCCTGGTCCGGTGGCACTCACCCCGTTGCTGTGGGGACCCAGATGCCCATTATGAAGCCGGCTGCTCCATTCCGACTCAAGCAATCTAAGCAGCTGGCAAGTTCCTTCTTGTTCTCCCCCCTTCCTTTTGTTTTCATGTAAAAGACAAATAAATGACTCTCTCCCCGACGCTCGTGATATCTTCATTCAGCTTTCATGAGATCCACACCCCTGCACGACTGTGGCCTCACCCCACCTGCCCTCCCCCCCCAGGGCATTGCTGTCACTTTGCTGTCCTCAGGCGGCCACCTCAGCTGCCAGCTGCTCTAAGTCCTCGGTCTCCCGGGGTCCTTGTTCCGTGAACTCGGTGCTCAGCTGCCACACCTTTACTGTGCCCGTGGCGTCGCCTGCGGCCAGGAGCTGAGTCTGCTGGTGATTAAATTCCAGACAGTAGACCGGGCTTTCATCCTGGGTTTGCTTGATTGAAACTGTGGGTTTCTGGGAGCTTTTCTGGAGATCAAACAGCTGCACGTCACCTGCAGAGAGAGAGAGATTCACGGGGGCAAGAGCCTCTGTCCCTCTTCGTACCCAGGGAAGAGAAATTCAACAGGCTGCAGCACAAAACAAAGCTACTGGCTGGTGTAGCAATCCTCCCCCCCACGTGCTGTCCCTGCCCAGCTCAGAATTCCAGATCCACATGGGCCCCTGTGGCTTAAGTGGATCTGAGTCTGGTGTCCTCTTTCCTACCTTCCCCAGAAGCAGCTGCAAACACCAGGGGGCGCACTGGGGACCAGCGCACAGCAAACAGATACTTGTGGGACAGCTGCAGGGAGGCCAGGGGCTGGGCCTGCAACATGGAGTACAGGTGGATGTGGCCGTCGGTCCCCGCGCTCAGGAAGAGACTCCTAGACAGGATGCAGGGGAGTGCTGGACGTCATGGTCCGCTGGGCCCTCCAAACCAGGGCTCCCCTTTAGGGAGTGAGGGGCTGAGGCCCTGGGGGCAGCCACCAGCTCTGTGGGCACGAGGGCTCCCATGGGGAAGACCTGGGCCCAGAACAGACTGCAGGCCCTTCCCACGGTTTTGCAGGACCCCCTCCCCCTCCGTGTGCCAGGGGTGCTGAGGCCTCCCCTACCTGTGGAAGGGGGAACAGCTCACGGAGTAGATGGGGCCGCCATGGGGAGAGAAGGTCAGCTGTGCCGGGGCCCGCAGGGGCACAGAGCTAGGCATCCGGGTGAGGGCGGTCTCTTCCGCTGCCAGTGAACACTGGAGTGGGAAGCCGCCCTCCGTGCCCAGAACAAAAAGGCTGGGGTCAAAGCTGGAGAAGGCCACCGCTGTGGCACCAACCGCAGTCTCTCCCCGGGGAGGCTGTGGAGAAACGAACGGCGGGCAGGGCGAAGGGAATCCCCCAGTGCCCAAAAGGAGGAGTCCAGTCCCTCGAACGGGCACCCTGGCCCCAAGAGGTCAAGCAGCAGCTCCTCTGCTGGCAGCGCGGGTGCCTGCGCCGCCCGCCCCCTCCCCCCGGGGGCTCCTCCCGGAGGTCCTGCGGGGGCTGGGGGCAGCTGGGGCTCCACGTACCTTCTTCAGCTTGGTGTTCCTTGGGAGCTGCTGCACGACCAGGGCGAAGCCCTCCGAGAGCTGCAGCTGGCCCGCCGCAACCCCCTGCCAGAGCAGCGCCTTCCCGTCCGTGGCCACGCTCAGCACCTGGAAGCGGTGGCTGTGCCGGGGGTCCGGCAGCCAAGCCACCTGGGGTCGCGGGATGCAGGGCCGAGGTCAGGAAAGCGCTGCCTGCTCCCCAGCCTGCCCCCACCGCCCAGCAAGACCGACAGTCACCCTCCGTCCCCGCCCACCCGCCCACCGCCCCCTTCAAAACAAGGGGGAGAATGCTGAGGGAGGCCCAGAGCCACCTCACACACCAGGAGGCAGTCCCGAGGGTCCTGAGCTCTCCCTGAGCCCGGGCAGGCTGGGACAGCCGGGAACCTCTCATGGCAGCTTGGGGGCTGGCAAGGGAGCGGGGAGCGCAGCTGGGAATGGCCCAGGGCCCTGGGGTGCCTCCTGCCGGGGTTGGGATAGGACTCATGCCCTGGGAGCCCTGAGAATGCTGAAGGCAGCTGTCCCACTGCCAGCTCCCTGGGGACTGTGTGCCATGCCTGTGCTGAGCGGGCGCCCTCTCTCCTGCTTGGCCCCGGGGACGGGCCTGTGACAGCCCAGCTCGGGGAGAAGGGGATGATGCCTCCCCACGCGGCAGCCCACTGCTCTGACCTGGTACACGGGGTCTGTGTGTGTGTCGTCTGTCAGGCCCGTTCGCCAGAGCAGCGGGTCCTCGGGGTGGCTCATGTCCCACACCAGCACCTCGCCGCTGTACAGCCCACCTGTGGGAGCGAGAGGGCGCGGGCCAGAGCGACTACACCTGGCCCCCCGCTTCCTGAGCGAGTGCCAGCCCTTTACAGCCACGGAGCCAGGCCGTGGAGCCACTTCCCCAAAATGACCTCGAAGAGGCAAAGTCCTGGCTCTCTGCCCTCCCCCCCCAGCACGCTTCTCTCACTGCCAGGCTGGTCCCCCGGGTCCGCACCCTGCCCCTCCCTCCAGCACAACCCCCTTTCCCAACACGTGGGGCTCCTATCACCACTGACACCTCCCCGAAGGTGCTCGCCTCGCCCAGCCTCTGGTCCTAACCAGGCCGTGCTCTTCCCTGCCCCACACCCCGTGGCCCACAAGACTCAGGGATGACCGGCCTCCTCGCCCAAGCGGCATACCATCCTCGGCACCCTCACTGCCTACGTGGCACCCTCACCTGAGCCCCGGGATCAGAGGCGCCCAGTCTCTCCCCCTCCACAGCAGACCTGCCCTGGCCGTGCCCGGGGGCTGAGGGCCCCGTGGAGAGCTCCCCTCCAGCCGCAGAAGCGAGGCAGGCTGAAGGCTTACCCGCGACGTGGGAAGGCTGCGTGGGGTGGAAGGCCAGGCACATGACGGCGCTGGGCACCTCTACCACTGCCGACGGCTGCCGGGGGTTCAGGCCTCGCCTGTCCAGGTTCCAGGCGCACACGTAGGACTTCAGCGTGCTCCAGTCCCCGTCGTCCAACCTGCACAGGGACAGGCCTGAGCTGGCTCTGCCTCAAGGCCAGGGCCTCTTCTCCACCTTATTCCTATCACCTGACCCACTGGCCCCTCAACCAACCCCAAACAAAATAGCCGCTGTGTCCCCATCACACCCAGATTATCCCCATGGCACCCCAAGGGCACGACCTCTAGGAAAGGGTGCCCGGGAACCCAAGATGGGCCCACACAATGGCAGGGTGGAGGCACAGTGGCCGATGGAGCAGACGCGGCAGGCCGGGCTCACTGCCCGCAGCTGGCAGGTGGGCACTGGGGCACCGGGACTCCTGCGCGCATAGCCCCCCCCTCCTCTGCTCCCTCAGCCAGCCTGGTGCCCAGGCAGCCTTGAGACTAACAACTCGCCCAGAATGGCCAAGCCCCGGCCAACCCTCCACCACCCAGACAGACCGGGCTCTGAGGGTCCCAGGGCCACACAAGCAGCACCGCGGCCACTCACCGGCCATAGGCACAGGCTACCACAGACCCGGTGGTGTTCCAGGAGACACTGGTCACGTGCAGACCCTGCCCTTGGGCCGGGGGGTAGCCCAGCGTGTGCAGACAGGTCACCTGCAAGATAGGCCATCCCCAACCCTGAGCCCAGGGCCGTCCAACACGTGGTCTTAGAGCCACCTAAAAATATACCCACGCCTGGACCTCCCAAGCCAGCCAGATCCAGTACCCGTCCTTGGGGGAAGTACGGAGGCTTCATCCGAACACCGCTCCTCAGGGGACATTTCCAAAAGCCCAGAAAAATGGATCTTCCAAACCAAGACATTGCCAGGTTCTAGATCAGAGTTAGACCCTGTTCTACACACATTTCAAAAGCTTTGGCTGGGGCGCCTGGGGGGCTCAGTCGTTAAGCGTCTGCCTTCGGCTCAGGTCATGATCCCAGGGTCCTGGGATCGAGTCCCACATCGGGCTCCCCGCTCGGCGGGAAACCTGCTTCTCCCTTTCCCACTCGCCCTGCTCGTGTTCCCTCTCTGGCTGTGTTTCCCTCTGTCAAATAAATAAATATAATATTTGAAAAAAAACAAAATAAATAAATAGAATTTTAAAAAAAGAAAAAGAAAAGCTGTGTGGGGGGACCCAGTAGGAGGTGGAGGGAACTCAAGAAAACCTCCGGGGTCTCACCACAGTTTCCTGATCTGGGTTCTGGTTCCACAAGCGTTTTCACTCTGAAAAGCCACAGCCCTGAAGTGGCAGTTTATAAGTGTTTTTATGTCACATTCAACTGAAGTTTACATTAGAAATAAACCATACAGGGGCACCTGGCTGGCTCAGTCGTTAAGCATCTGCTATCGATCAAGCCCCCCATCGGGCTCCCTGCTCGGCGGGAAGCCTGCTTCTCCCTCTCTCAGTCCCTCTGCTCGTGTTCCCTCTCTGGCTGTGTTTCTCTCTGTCAAATAAATAACAAATAAAATCTTAAAAAAAGAATAAATAAACCGTATGTATTATTTTCCATAACACTACTTATAGCTGCAACAACTAGTACAACTGAAATCCGAAGATGAGACTACAAAGAGGGAGAAGCGGGGACGACGGGGCCAGCCCACACCGTCACCATCGTGGACACAAAACAGCACAAAGGGCGATCAGACCTGCGTGGAGAACACACCGTGAGAAACCCGGCACAAAGCGATACAGTGTCCAGATGAAAGATGCTGTGGTTCCGGGACAAACGTGAAGTCTCTGTGGCCACCTGACAACACAGAGCGGGCTTTGCTCCCGACCAGAAAAGTCCCCGAGATCAGTCCCAGTGATGCATAGCTGCGCACACGTGTGCGAAACCAGAGGACGGAAACGACAGAGCCAGGAGAGCAGAAGTTCCCGTGGGAGCCCGTCTCTTAGCTCTGATTTCTAAGTGTTCCCCGAGCTTGTCACATTGTTTCTGGAAATCTGAAATCAGGGTTTCTCTCTGAGCACGGCCCCAGCCTTCCAGAGTGGCTACAACAGTGCCAAGGAGAGCGAGGAAAGTCAAGGCCAATACCTTGACAGCAGGAGAGACAGAAAAACCCTGTATCGGCCAAAATCATAGTGGAATCATATTCCACTATGAGGAAATCAGCAAAAAGCTGATCCAAAAGAAGAAGTGAGACAGAGATTCGCTGACATTCTTAATATAACAGCAAACTTGGAAAGCTCTCCCCTGCCCGGCATTCCGGGAACCACTAAGACACGCGGCCATCGGGGCCATGTGTCCCATTGCCACTCAGAGGGGCCGATCTTCCACCTGCCACGCATTTCGGGACGAGACCAAGTCCCACAGGGGACTCCAATAAGGGATGGCGTGTCTGTGCGGTGGGACACAGCCCGGGACACCTTTGTATGAATTGACATGGAGAGCCCTGGCAAGTGAGGAAAGTCATAAAGAAAATGTACAGTGCTTTCATTTTTTGTTTCAAGTGCTCTGTGGTTGGGGGGCGCCTGGGGGTTCAGTCATCAAGCATCTGCCTTCGGCTCAGGTCATGATCTCAGGGTCCTGGGATCGAGCTGACACTCACCCCCTGCCTGTGCACATTCTGTGACAAAAACATAAATAAAATATTTTTAAAAATAATGAAAAAATAGCCTGGGTGGCTCAGTTGGTTAAGTGACTGCTTCCAGCTCAGGTCATGATCCTGGAGACCCAGGATCGAGCCCCACATCGGGCTTCCTGCTCAGCAGGAAACCTGCTTCTCCTTCTCTCAGTCCCTCTGCTTGTGTTCCCTCTCTAGCTGTTTCTCTCTTGTCTAATAAATAAATAAAGTCTTTAAAAAATAAATAATGAAAATAAAAATAAATACAAATAAAATGTTCTGGGCGGCGAGGGCGGGGGCCTTCAGCTCAGGTTATGATCCCAGGGTTCTGGGATTAAGCCCCGCATTGGGCTCCCTGCTTGGCGGGAAGCCTGCTTTTCCCTCTCCCACTCCCCCTGCTTGTGTTCCCTCTGCCTTCAGCTCAGGTCATGATCCCAGAGTTTTGGGATTAAGCCCCGCATTGGGCTCCCTGCTTGGCAGGAAGCCTGCTTTTCCCTCTCCCACTCCCCGTTTGTGTTGTGTTCCCTCTCTTGCTGTGTCTTTCTCTGTCAAATGAATTAAATATATATATATATATATATATATATATTTTTTTTTTTTTTTTTTTAAATGTTCTTGCGCTCCTGGGTGGCTCAGTGGGTTAAAGCTTCTGCCTTTGGCTCAGGTCATGATCTCGGGGTCCTGGGATCGAGGCCCACATCGGGCTCTCTGCTCAGTAGGGAGCCTGCTTCCTCCTCTCTCTCTGCCTGCCTCTGCCTACTTGTGATCTCTCTGTGTCAAATAAATAATAAATAAAATCTTTAAAAAAGAATGTTTCTTAATGACAACACTAGTAACAATGCTGCATGTCAGTGTAGCACAGGCAGGAGCTCAAGGCCTGGGAACAGGTGTTCCCTCCCGCTGTCTACATAGTATACACTCTGTGTTTCTGTAATGCCTGGATCTGTTACAATGAACACACGTTGCTTCTGTGATCAGAAAACAGATATTTTGTAAAGGGAGAGAGTATACACTTGGACCAAATCAATCCACAGAAATGGGGGAAGTACTATTAATAAAGAACAGAAGTTCAACCTCTCTAAATGCGACTGTAAACTGGGGGCGGGCGCTCACGGCAGTGGCAAGAGAACAAGCCGAGCTCTTACTGCTTGCCAGGCCCCGCCGGTGCGCGGCTTCACAGACTCAGGGCCGCCCGCTTGGGTGTGGCCTCGGCAACTGCTCTTCAGAGAGATCCCGAGGACTTCCCTCAAACACATGGACTCTCCCATGCCTTCCGCGGCCTAGGTGGGAAATGGGCAGAGGAGGAGCCGCTAGAGCAGGGCTTAAGACCTCTGAATACAGTTACTCATCTGTTTCCCGAGGAAGAAAGCACTGTATAAAAACAAAAGTTTGGCCCAGAACTCCAAGGCTCTGTGGTTGGTCAGTCAGTGGAGGGCATGCAGCACTGAGCAAGCTGTCTGTGCACAGGGGAGGCTGAGGCCCAGCACGGAGCCAAAGCCAAGAGCCCTTCTCCCCCATTCAGAGGCCCCCTCATCTCAAAGGCTGGGCTGCCTGTGCAGCTGGACACGTGAGTTTACAGGGTGACCGCTCTGAACTGAGCCTTGGGGACACTGAGGTCACTAGAGCACAGCAGTGGAACCAGACCAGGGCCCACGTCCCAGCTTGGCCCATGAAGCTGTGTGACCACAGACAAGTCACTTAGCCTCTCTGGGCCTCCTGTATAAAATGGTGATCATCCTAGGACTGCCTCATGCAGTTATGCTGAATGAGACGGCACAGAGCGCCCTCACCATGGGCTGCCCGGTGAGACACAGCCAAACAGGAGGGAGCATTCGGTCCAGAGTCCGACTCCCCAGGTTCAAACCCTGCCTCATTGTTAACTGACTCTGTGTGATCCCGGAAAAGTCACTTCAGTTTGGAGTCTCCCACTTGTGCCTCCCACCCACCTACCATCCACCTACTTCTTGACAGCAGGGAAGTCCTTTTTTTCTTTTTTCTTTTTTTTTTTTTTAAGATTTTATTTATTTATTTGACAGAGAGAGAGAGAGTTCACAGGCAGGCAGAGAGGCAGGCAGAGAGGAGGAAGCAGGCTCCCTGCTGAGCCGAGAGCCCAATGCGGGCCTCGATCCCAGGACCCTGAGATCATGACCTGAGCTGAAGGCAGAGGCTTTAACCCACTGAGCCACCCAGGCACCCCCACCCCTTTTTTTTTTAAGATTTTACTTACCTGTCAGAGACAGAGCACAAGCAGGGGCAATGGCAGACAGAGGGAGAAGCAGCTCCTCACTGAGAAAGAAGCCTGATGCAGACTGCGATCCCAGGACTCTGGGATCATGACCCAAGCCGAAGGCAGATGCTTAACCGACTGAGCCACCCAGGTGTCCCTCTTTTTTTTTTTTTTTTTTAAAGATTTTATTTATTTATTTGACAGAGAGAAATACAGCCAGAGAGGGAACACAAGCAAGGGGAATGAGAGAGGGAGAAGCAGGCCTCCTGCCGAGCAGGGAGCCCGATGTGGGACTCGATCCCGGGTCTCCGGGATCATGACCTGAGCCGAAGGCAGTCGCTTAACCAACTGAGCCACCCAGGCGCCCCTCTTTTTTTTTTTTTAAGATTTTATTTAAGTATTGAGATAGAGTGCA
Source organism: Spilogale gracilis (assembly GCA_004023965.1). Classification (NCBI taxonomy): domain Eukaryota; kingdom Metazoa; phylum Chordata; class Mammalia; order Carnivora; family Mephitidae; genus Spilogale; species Spilogale gracilis. The sequence goes on from PITA01005344.1 coordinate 74,817, forward strand.
AGAGAGACAGCGAGCATAAGCAGTGGGGAGGGGCAGAGGGAGAGGGAGAAGCAGGCTCTCCTCACTGAGCAGGGAGCCTGATGCAGGGCTTAATCCCAGAACCCCAAGGTCATGACCTGAGCCAAAGGCAGATGCTTGACTGACTGAGCCACCCAGGCGCCCCTGATGACTTACTCTTCTACACCGGCGGGATGTTAGAGCTTGGCGGACACTGTTAGTACTGCTACTATTATCAGTATCCGGGCGGCATAAAAGAGGGGCTGAAAAGAGGGCCAAGGCCCGAGCTGCGGCAGAGGAGGGCACGTCCCGGCCCACGCCAGCCCGTTCCCTACCGTCGGCTGCTGCTCGGTCCAGTTCACCTCGAAGCCGTCGAAAGCATGGCTCTGCCAGTTCTTGCTCAGCTCTCGAACAACCATGGCCTCCACCCTCCGAAGAAAGGCTGCGAGCCGGGGCTCATCGTGCGGGGACACAGGCGGCGCGCTGACCGGCACAGGGGCCTCCGTCTGCACCTCGGCGTCCACGTGCTTCCGGGTCTGGGTAGCCTTCCCGGCGGTGGCAATGCTCGCTGTCTGGCAACTTTTCTGCCAAAGATCACAGCCCAGCGGTCAACACCCAGCCTCACTTGCCCATGCACTCCCCTCCCAGGCTGCCACTTACCCTCAGGCCTCTGGGCCTCCGGTCACCCTGTCTGCCCCAGTCTGTCCCTTTCCTCTCGGCCCATCTTCCAAAGACAAGTCCGATCCGTGTGCCATGGGTGCAGATGACCCCCCAACCTTCCTATGCGCCCTGGGTCACAGTGAGAGGTCCAGGGGTAGCCAACATGACCCAATAAGAGCCTGACCCAGGACTTTTGGTGACATTATGACACTATTCGGAGCGGATGCAGGAATACCTTTTTTTTTTTTCCCCAAGAGTGCCCTTTTGAAGAACCTGACAATAATAACAATCATGTCATATTAGAGCCAGTAGTGGTCACCTAAGCCAGCACACAGAAGCACCTCAAACCCAGCCACCAGCAGAACGTCCCACGGCGTCTCCCTCCCTTAGCAGGCACTGTCCAAGGTGTCCCCGTCATCAAAGGAAGGGAGTGTATCTGTAATGAGCTGGACGGTAGAAGGCAGGCTTCTCCCCAGCTGCCCCTTTTCCCCACCCCACCATCTGCCTCCAGTCCCTTGTCCCCTGTTTAGCTGGGCATAGGGACAGACGACAGAGCAGCCTCCTTCTTACACGGACATGAGCCATCATTTACCAAGTGAGGGGCCATCTATCGTACCTCATGGTCTTATAAGAGGCTCTGCTCACGCGGCCCCTCCACCAGGCACCTGAACACATAGGGCAATGACGAGGCCCAGACCCCTGTGTTCCCCACTCAGGCTTGGGGGACAGCGCTAGGCACCAGGCCAGCACTAGTAAGCCTGGAGGAAGACAGCTGGCCCCACACAGGGGCAGCTCTTGCTAGGATATGAAATACCTGTCCCCACGTTCCCCTTCACATTCCACAACATTCTCTTTATCTACCTCCAGTTAAACTGAGCTCTTCCAGATGCAGAACCCTTCTGTCTATATCCCCAGCTCTTTGCATGGTATTTCACACACGGCGTAAGCGCATTTATACCACACACACATACACCATGACTCTCTATTATATATACTATGTATAACACATTACATGTATTACACATTCGTATATACGTCCATTATGCTGCGCACACACACGCACACACACACACACACACACACACACACACACACACACACACAATTTACTGAGCATCCACCTGCCAGGCACTGCTGGGTAGTACTGATACAGCAGCAAACAAAAAGTGCAAGATTCCTGTGCCTAAGGAGCTTCTGCGGGGGTTGGGGCTACACAAACAAGAAAATCCATTAACTACCTACAATGCTAAGTGCAGCAGAGGAATGGGAGAGAAGGGAACAGCTGGGGAGGCCTCTGGGAAAATGGCACTTGAGCTGAGGTTGAAGGACAAGCAGAGTGGCAGGAGAAGGGCCTGGACAGGGATGGGGGGCGGCAGGGAGGCGAGAGCAAAACCTGCGGGCAGAACAGGCCCCGAGCCCAGAGACGGGACAGCCGGTGGCGCGCCCAGCCACGGTGGGTGAGGAGCGCGGCACGAAACCAAGGGCAAGGCCAGGGGGTGGCTGAGAGCAGGACAAGCGGGCTTTCCCTCTAGTGTGAGCCCCAGGGTGGGGGTAAGCAGGGCCTGCCTCTCTGGCGGCTCGCGGAGAAGTGAGTAGAGAGCATGTGTGACAACCGGAATGTGATGGCGACTCTGGGAGAAGAGAACACAGGAGCGGCTCTGCTGGGCCCCCTGTAGACTGTGGTGCCTCCCTGCTGTCCACACAGAGGCGCCGAGGGCTCCTGAGAGCGGTCAAAAGAGCATCCAGCAGAGATGAGACCGGAAGCCACAGCCCCGGAGGGCTCCCCCGGAACCAGTGGAGTGTGCACATTGAGGAATCCGTGCATGGGCACAGGGAGCAGGAAGTATACAGGCCGAGCCAAATGCTAACAGACTGTGGGAGAAAATCAAAGTTCCAGAAGACACGATGGTGGTGTCAGTCACTATGTGCTCACTCGGGCACTGCCCTCAAAGCTCTATGCATATCTCATTCATGCTCACAACCACCTATGAAGAAAATCCTCCTTCTGCATTACTACTGTTGGTGCCGAGGAACACAGAAGCAACTCACCCAAGGTCCCACGGCACAGGGGTGAGCGCGGTGGGGCCTGAGCCTGGGTAGTCTGACCTGTGACACCACGCTGTGTCTCAACCACGCTCTTCTCACCCAAACAGTCCAATGTCCTGGCGACTGATCACATCAGATGAATGCAGAAAAATGTTTCTTCTTTTTTTTTTTTATTTATTTGACAGAGAGAAATACAGCTAGAGAGGGAACACAAGCTGGGGGAGTGAGAGAGGGAGAAGCAGGCTTCCCGCCGAGCAGGACGCCCGATGTGGGGCTCGATCCAGGGTCTCTGGGATCATGACCTGGGCCAAAGGCAGTCGCTCAACCAACTGAGCCACGCAGGCGCCCCAGAAAAATGTTTCTTAAAGAATGTTCCTCCACATCTTAATATAAGACAAAAATGTCCACAAGAGACACAGAGTGGTCACCTTTCCAGCTACCTCTATTAATATTTCCTTGCTGCTTGCTTATTTAGGCAAACAACAAATGTCAACACACTACGGAAAATTTAGGGAGGAAAAAAAACTTAAAAAAAAAAAACCAACAATAATGCACCCGCAATTTTTTTTTTTTCCCTGTGAACTAGCAGGAAACCACCACTACTCTCTTCTCCCTCGGGGACTCCAAAGAGGGTTCCCATGGTCCAAGATCCGAGTATCTGGTCTGGCCCTGACAAGGCCCAGCTCATCTGGGGATGGAGCCCCAAACCTCTAGAAGGGACGAGGCTCTCATCTGAGATGTCAGGGAAGAAGTCAGGGCCGAGTGGGATCCTTGCTTCCTAAGCCTCAGCAGGGCAGGGAAGGAGAGTGCAGGAAGAGAGCTGCAGCCTGCCTCCCACACTCAGAGGTACAGGTGCTGCAGGGGAAATGCAGGGAGGAGGGGGGGGCAACTGGAGCCAAACTTTACTCACACTGGGAGATGTGGCCCAGGGAAACAGTAATTCCCAAACCAAGATCACCAGGCTCCACGCTCTGGAGTCTGAGCCCTGACAACCTCCAGCAGAGAAGAAGGCAGTGAGACTCAGGGGGTGGAGCCCACCTCTCCTGCCGCAAGAGAGCTTGCAGATACCCAGAATGTCAGGACTCCTACCCAAGGCACAAAACGTGCCCCCAACACCAGGACTGCAGTTTCTGACCGGATGGGAAGTGGACACTAATCGAGGTTGGGCCAATCGAGTGCTCTCAGGGAAACTCATGACAGAGACAAAGATTTCACAAGTCAGACAGCACAGGCCTGGAACTGAAACTTGCAAACTCTGGGCCCCGACACTCAGCCAGGGCAGTCCAACCAGGAGACAAGCAGAGACAGGCCTCAGGGGATGCAAGGCAATAGCAGAGCTGAGAGGTGGAGGGCCCCCAAAGCCTCCTGGATTCCTCAGGACCAGCTGCACCTCCATGCAGAGATCCAGGGGACCACTGCATCCTGAACAGAAGTGCCTGGTCTGGGCCAGTTTCTGTCACTTGCTATTACACTAACCCCTAGGGAGGCTCCCTGACCCCCGAGACCGCCACCGCTCAAGGCCTCATTTCTGAAATAAGGGGTCTCTGGCTGGCATTTAGGACTGGCCTATCAATTTCAGGAACATCATGACAAAGGAAACGACCCCGCTGCTTTGGTGATCAGGACCCCCCCTCAGACCCCCTGGGGTATGTTGACAGAATACGGGGCTCTGCCCTGCCTTCAGGGTCAAAGACTGACCAGTGGCAGTGTATCTGTGCCCATGAGTGACTCAGTCATTCAGAAACTAGCCAGCTAGAAAAATCCATCCAGGGGATATCAGTATGGGGCAGGCCAACTTCAAAGTCATGAGTAGAATAAACATTTTCTTATTAAAAATATACATTCTAGGGGCGCCTGGGTGGCTCAGTTGGTTAAGCGACTGCCTTCGGCTCAGGTCATGATCCCGGAGACCCGGGATCGAGCCCCACATCTGGCTTCCTGCTTGGCGGGAAGCCTGCTTCTCCCTCTCTCACTCCCCCTGCTTGTGTTCCCTCTCTGGCTATGTTTCTCTCTGTCAAATAAATAAAATCTTTAAAATATATATATATATTAAAAAATATATACATTCTAGGGACGCCTGGGTGGCTCAGTTGGTTAAGCGACTGCCTTTGGCTCAGGTCATAATCCTGGGGTCCTGGGATCAAGCCCCACATCGGACTCCCTGCTTGGTGGGGGGCCTGCTTCTCCTTCCCTCACTCTCCCTGCTTGTGTTCCCTCTCTCCCTGTCAATTAAAATCTCTCTCTCTACACACACACACACACACATTCTAGGGGCGCCTGGGTAGCTCAGTCATTAGAGGAGCACGTGACTCTAGATATCAGGGTCATGAGTTCAAGCCCCACCTTGGTGTAGAGATAGATATGGAGCACCTGGGTGGCTTAGCAGGTTAAGCCTCTAACTCTTGATTTCACTCAGGTCATGATCTCAGGGTTGTGAAATCAAGTCCCCCATCTAGCTCTGTGCCAGGTGTGGAGGCCGCTTCAGATTCTCTCCCTCTGCCCCTCCCCCTCCTCTCAAGAAAAAAAAGACAAATAAAATATATACATTCTAGATCTCCTGGACTCTAGGATGTATTGATTATAAAACATTCCAATTATTTAATAGTTCTTCAGGGAGAAACTATATTAAATCCACAGGTCATTTGTGAGACACACCAAATTTTAAGATATGTTAAAAAATTTGGCGGTAGGGGTGTGTCCTCTAATCAAGGAAATACATCACCATGGAAAGAATGTATGTTTGAAGGTCTGGGACGATGTGCAGTGACAGGCCGAGCCCCCATTACTCTCCTGCGTAGTAACAACCATCAGCAAACACCAGAAGCACCCCACTTCTCACTTCATCCTGCCAACCAGCCTGAGCCCGCACATCTGACGCTAAAGTGGACCTCAAAGACCATTCTAGACCTGCCTTCTCAAAGGGCAGGCCCAGAATCACCTGGAAGCTTGCTAAAACACAAGCTGCCACCTCCGGGAGCGGGCCGAGCGGGCTGTGCTAACGAGCCCCCAGGTGATGCCGATGCTGCAGGTGCAGGGGGCTGTTACTCAGAGCCCACATGTCGGCCTTACCCCTCTGTATGCTTCCCAGGGCCACAGCCCAAGGTCCATCACCCCCCAGTACAGACCGTGCTCACATTCCCCCCTTTCTGACTATCTCAGCTACTCTGGTGTCTGGGGCTTCACCTGGGGTCGGGTAGCACATGGCTCATCCCCAGAGGCTGAGGAATGCTGTCAAGCCCACCTGCGGGACGCTGCGGGGCACCTGCGGGCTGGGGGGGAGTGACTTGTCACTGTCACCTCACCCCTTCCAGCAGGCCCACTTCTACTTGTCCTCCCTAGTCACCCCAGAGGCCTGCTTTCTTCCTCCTCCTTCCCCATTGGGTCCTGCGCACCTGGGGAGACAGTGGGAGTGACGGCAACAGAAAGGTCCCTGGCCTAGGTCAGCGGCTCTCTGTGCACGCGCTGCAAAGCCCACGCACGAGCCCCCCCGGATGTGACCCAGGTGCGAGGCGCAAATCGCCTCTAGTGAGCAGACAAGGGGCGGCCGGAATGTCTCGGCTGTGAAGTCGAGCCGAGCGGGCTTCAGGATGCAATACAGACAATGCCCCCAGAGGCCTCTGCGAGGGTGGAGTAACCGAGTCTGGAACTGACATCAAGGCACAACCTCCTGTTCAGGTGAACCCGGCTGTTGAGTCTACCCGGGCAACAACCAGCTACATGCAGGATGGAGCCGGGAGCCAGCCACGAGCGGAGGGCGAGAGCAGACATTCCCATAGCAGGGGGAGCCGCGGCGGGCTAGACCACCTTGGAGCTGCGGTTACCGCAGACTATCTTGGTGTCGTCTTAGCCTCTTCTTCTCGTGCTCTTTGAAAAAAAAAAAAAATCTAATATCAACTCTATCTAGCAGACTCAAAGGTAGAGAACAACAGACTGAATTCTCCTTGAAAATCGGCAAGAGGCCCGACCGCAGGTTAAAAACAAACACCTTCCAGCAGGGGGTGACATACGCTGCAGAAGCCACCAAAGTGACCCTGCGGGTCAGGGAAGGAGGTAGAAACCACGGGAAGGCAGCTAATTTAATTCAAAGCTCGAGAGGACAGATGTTCCCTATGTGGGATGACAGCACACAGGAAAATTATTCAATCCAGTAATTCCTGGATGGGTGCCTTTGGGAGGTGCAAAAGTACACAAGATTAACTCCCCAGTCCTCTGGGACCCCAGTCCAAGGAAGACAGATCTGAATGTCCAAAATGCATCCCCCAGGGCGGCTCAGTCGTTAAGCATCTGCCTTCAGCTAGGGTAGTGATCCCAGGGTCCTGCTTGGAGGGAAGCCTGCTTCTCCCTCTCCCATTTCCTCTTGTTTGTATTTCCCTTCTTGCTGTCTGTCAAACCACCCAGGCGCCCATAAATAAAATCTTAAAAAAAAAAAATGCATCCCGCAGATAAAAAACTCTGGAACTAGATAGTGGTGACTGTTGGCACCTTGTAAATGAACTTGACACCACTCAACCGTACACTTAAAAACAGTAAAATTTTGGGGCACCTGGGTGGCTCAGTTGGTTAAACGGCTGCCTTTGGCTCAGGTCATGATCCCGGAGACCAGGGATCGAGTCCCACATCGGGCTGCCTGCTCAGCAGGAAGCCTGCTTCTCCCTCTCTCACTCCCCCTGCTTGTGTTCCCTCTCTGGCTGTGTTTCTCTCTGTCAAATAAACAAAATATTAAAAAAAAAAAACAGTAAAATTTCTATTATATGGGGGCACCTGGGTGGCTCAGTTGGTTGAGCAACTGCCTTTGGCTCAGGTCATGATCCCGGAGACCCGGGAACGAGCCCCGCATCGGGCTGCCTGCTCGGCGGGAAGCCTGCTTCTCCCTCTCTCACTCCCCCTGCTTGTGTTCCCTCTCCGGCTGTGTTTCTCTCTGTCAAATAAATAAAATCTTTAAAAAAAAAAAAATTCTATTATATGTCTCTTACCACAGTTTTATTTATTTATTTTTAGGTAATCTCTACACCCAACATGGAGCTCAAACTCACAACCTTGAGATCAAGAGTCACATGCTCTACCAGTGAGCCAATTAGGTGCCCATCACGATTTTTCTAAAAAAGGAAAAAAAAGGCACACCCACGTTTACCTAGAATCAGAATTGGGCTTCATAAAGGCAATGCTGTTGGAAAGTAGGATGCATTCAATTAATGATCTCAGATTTCGCTACCTATTAGAATGACCCAGGAAGCTTTAATAAAACCAGATTCCCACGTCACACCACATACCAATTAAGCCAGAATTGCTAAAGGTAGGACACAGACATCCATATTTTTCAAGAGTCCCCAGGACATTCCAGTGTCAGCCAAGTTTGAAAAAGAACAGACGAGCAAGAAGGGATAATTCTGCACCCTCCATCTCAGGCGGCTGCACAGGTGCCTGGCACTCCCATACCACCCATCTGAGCAGCCTCAGGCTTTCTAACTGCTTTCTTACCCATTATCTTATTTAACCCCTCAGGACATATTACAAGGACCCACTATGTAGAAGAGATCCTGTGACTGGCCCAAAGCCCTGAAGAGTGTGTGCACTCTGGTCTCAAACCAAAGTCCAGAACACCATCCCTCTGTGAACATACTGGAATATTACAAGAAAAGTCAAGTCAGGCCAAAGACCATTAATATTAAAACAGAAAAGGGGCACCTGGCTCATGAGGTGGAGACTCACATTGAGGGTAGAGACTACTTAAAAAATAAAATTTAAAAAAAAAAAAATTTTTTTAAAGGGGCATTTGGGGGAGCCTGGGTGGCTCAGTTGGTTAAGCAACTGCCTTCGGCTCAGGTCATGATCCTGGAGATCCAGGATCGAGGCCCGCATCAGGCTCCCTGCTCGGCGGGAAGCCTGCTTCTTTCTCCCTGCTTCTCCCTCTCTCACTCCCCCTGCTTGTGTTCCCTCTCTGGCTGTGTTTCTGTGAAAGAAAGAAAGAAAGAAAGAAAAGAAAGAAAAGAAAGGAAAGAAAGAAAAGAAAGAAAAGAAAGAAGGGAGGGAAGAAGGGAGGGAGGGAGGGAGGGAGGAAAAAGAAAAATTGGAAGCTGCCTAATGACCCATCAAAAATGACAGGTTAAATAAAATGAAATAATAAAAATTTTAAACGTGAAAATTTGTTGCAAATGTATTAAGCAAAAAACCTGGGTCTATAAAATGTTGTGCACAGTGTGATTCCATTTTTATTTTTTAAAAAATGAGGGAAAATAGATAACACAGTTGTGACAGGTACAAACCAAATACCTGAGGAATGGGGTGATTTATCCCCCCTCTTTTTTTTTTTTTGCATATCCAGGTGTTTTTCTACATTTTGGACACATTAACTTCTATAAAGAGAAAAAAAAAGTTAATTTGGAAAAAGAAATTTACCTCCTTCTTCGGGCCCCTGCAACATTCTTACAACTTAATCAAAAATCTCCTCTAATTAAGACAGCAAATGTAGGGATGTCTGGGTGGCTCAGTCCTGATCCTGGGGTCCCAGGATCGAGCCCCACATCGGGCTCCCTGCTCGACGGGAAGCCTGGCTTATCCCTCTCTCACTCCCGCTGCTTGTGTTCCCTCTGTAGCTGTGTTTCTATCAAATAAATAAATAAAATCTTAAAAAAGAAAAAAAAAGGGGCGCCTGGGTGGCTCAGTTGGTTAAGCTACTGCCTTCGGCTCAGGTCATGATCCCGGAGACCCGGGATCTAGTCCCACATCGGGCTCCCTGCTTCGGCAGGAAGCCTGCTTCTCCCTCTCTCACTCCCTCTGCTTGTGTTCCCTCTCTCGCTGTGTTTCTCTCTGTCAACTAAATAAATAAAATCTTTAAAAAAAAAAAAAAAAAAAAAAAAGACAGGAGATGCTAGTCCAAGGAATCCACCCTCACAGATGAAAGCTCTTACACTTCAAGTGTTCGAATTTGTTCTTAGAATCTTACAGGTTAAAAGTATAGTCACAAGAAAATGAACCTGCCTCCATTTCATTTTCTGTAAGAAGAAAAAAAGACTGAATCTGTGGTTTCCAACCTAAAGTCTTCTAGAATCTGGGTCTTTGGCAAGCAAGAGCTATTTCAAGTGTCCTTAAAAGCTGGTAAACGTGAATTATACATTTACCTGTGATAAGAATGAACGGATTTAACTAAAATATCCACTTGGCTTTGCACTAGATCCATTTCTAGGCAGCATGTTTAAGTAGGGAGTGCTCTGAAGCCATATCACCTCCTAGCTTGAGACCTGCATGCAGACTTCTGGCCTGAGGCAAGAAACCTATCTTTAAGACAGACCTCAGGGAAAGCTCACTGGTGTTGGTGAGGACCTAAGCTCTGCAGGTTTGGCCATTCATCCTAGCAAACTGAGTTTTCTTTTCTTGTAAATGTGCAGCACCCAACAATGCCCCCCATTTTCACCAAGAAAAAGCCAACGTCCTTACCCCACTTGACATGCCTCTGCTTACCCGCTCTGACTTCAACTGGGACCATTTCCCCTTCTGTCATTCCACGCCAGCCCAGCTACCTCCGCACACAGGCAAGAACTGCTCCAACCACGGGGCCTTTGCACTTGCAGTCTGTCCTGCCTGCCCGCTTTACCTCAGTTATCCACTTGGCTAACTCTCTCCTCAAAAGTCACCTTCTCAGTGAGGCCCGCCCACCTCTTCACTCTCCACCCTTCCTTTGCTTTGGTCCCTGGCCCTACTCAAACCGAACGAACACACAGCACGATTTCCTTAATCAATCGCCTATTGCCTAAGCGCTGCAAACGGCCCCACGTGGGCTCCGGGAGGGAAGAGCTCTCGGCGCACTCCCAGCCCTCCAAGTCGACGCAAAGACCCCTGAGGAGAAGACCTGGCACCCAGGACCCCTGCCCCTCACGCCCTCAAAAAACCTCGCTGCGTGCGTTTTTGACGACGCTCCTAGAAAACCTGCGTATCTCGACCTTGAAATGCAATCCGGTCTTTTTAAAGAAAAGTTAGTTTGAAATGCCTGAAAATGGCGGTTCACACAAAATCCTTCAAAACACCCGGTCTTCAGAAGTCTTAAGGAAAAACCCTTCTGTGGTTGTTCAGAGTCGGAGAAAACGCACGAGAATACCGCAAGGGCTGGCGTCTGTGGGTGAAAATACAAAACACACCCGGTGGCACGCCAGAACTCGGCCCGGAGACCGCGCGAGGATCCTCGCCCTCCGGCCCCGGTTGCCCCGAGCGGGGCCCGCGCCCTCACCGTCTCCCGGAGGATGCCCTGAACGCGCCTCCACTGCGAGGGCACAGACGCCACGCCCAGGGTCTCGTCCTGCAGCGGCCCGGGCCGCCCGGGACCCTCGGCGCTCGGAGCCCCGCCTGTAGCCAGCGTCTCAGCTCCCGCACTTCCCGCCCCGCAGAGGTGCCGGGGCCGCGCGCGGGTTGCCATGGAGATAGCTCCGCCCTTTCGCGCCCGCGCACTCCGGCGTGCCTCTTGCCCCTGCGCCTCCAAAGCGGAAGACAGGGGAAGTGAAGCTGTCCCCACCATTTTTGAATTGGTCAAACCGCCTCCTCCAAGACAGAGAGAACGAGATAAATTATTATTTTTGGCCAGCGTGAGACCAGCATGGCCAGTTTTTAATACTTCATCCCAATAGGGGTACATTTGGGCATCCGCGGATACCCCGGGTGGGGGAGAGAAGTGCGGAAGTAGGCTCTGTGCCAGGCTCAAAGATGGCGCTGAGCGGCCAGACGCAGAAGCGGGGACGGGAGGCTGTGAGGACGCGAGGCGGCGACCTCGGCCGGCTGGCGAGTTGTGGGGTCTGGGGGTTGCAGAGCCTGCTGACAAGTTGGGTGCTCCCCAGGAAAGCGGGCTCCAGTCGGCAGCCACTTCGAGTCCGAGTGCTCGCGCTCTGATCCTCAGTCTCTGCCACGATAAAATGATTATTTAAAATACCCATCTGCAGAGGTAGAGTTTGATTGGATAACTGGAAGGCCCAAATGAGGTCGAATATAGAAAAATGCTTGTTAAATCTAAATTAAAGGCCCAAATAACTACCACTTATTGAGTGTCTATTGTGTGTCACGCAGAGCTCAGAGATGTATTTATGTTAAACTTACTAAATCCTCAAAATAACTTTGAGAAGAAGCAATCGCTCAATGTCACTTGAGGGTACCTAAGAAGTACTTGTCCAGGTCACCCAGAAAAGCCCAAGGCCCTGCAGATTGTTGCTTAGTCCCAAAGCCG
>PITA01005344.1:86824-111939 GCA_004023965.1 Spilogale gracilis
GGGGGGGGGGGGGGGATGTAATGCAAAAGAAATTTCTTACAAAAAGAAAAAAGATAAAATTCGCCTTCTGAGGCCTTCTTAACACTAAAGAATTTGCAAACCTCATCAAGGATTCCAAAAATCAAGCTCAGAAAGAAACTTAAGACCTTGGAAGTCAAGAGGTCTAGATTTGAACCCTGCACAATGCTGTGTCTTCTTTGATAGACTGGGTACCTCTTTAGGCCGTGGTTTCTTAGTCCTCAAATGAAGCTAGTAAGACTGGACCTGCTTTACCTGACCGAAAAGGTAAATAGTTTGGGAAGAGAAGAGTGGTTCAGAGGTATTAAATGGCCCAAAGGGGTCAGTGAAGATAAGGCCTGAAAACAGATCAATCACTGAAACTGACACTCTGGATGATATCTGATGACCTTCCTGAGAACAATTTCAGTGGAGTAGGGGGAACAAAAGTCGGCCTGGAGAGGGTTTAAGAATGGAAGAAGGAAGTAGAGAAAGTAATGGACATTATCAAGCAGTTAAAGACAGGAAGTGAGTGTAAATTGGTAAAACCTAATTGGAGGGTAATTTGACCTTAAAGTCTCCTCTTGAATCTAGAAATCCTACTTCTGGGTTTTCCTGTGTCAACAATTACAGATCTGCCCAGATGTTGAGCCCCAAGGAAATTCACTAGCACCTCATTTATAATAACGTTACTATGATAATAGTAGGATCTTGCAGTCAACATAAATTTCCAAGCAAAGTCGTGCCACACAACAGGTGCTCACTAAATATTTGAGAAAGAGTGGTGACTAGGTAGTTCAGTCAGTTAAGCATCTGCCTTCAGCTCAGGTCATGATCCTGAGGTGCGGGGATCAAACCTCACATTGGGCTCCCTCCTAACTGCGGAGCCTTCATCTGCTCTCCCACTCCCTCTGCTCATTTTTTCTCTCATTCACTCTATCTCACATAAATATATAAAAATCTTAAAAATAAATAAATAACTAAAATATTTGAGAAAGAATGTATAGTAGGCCTTTAATCGAGTTTTTTTGATACATGGCACAGAATCTCAGATGGCCATTACAAGTGTTATATAGGGGCACCTGGGTGGCTCAGTTGGTTGGGCGACTGCCTTCAGCTCAGGTCATGATCCCAGAGACCCGGGATAGAGTCCCGCATCGGGCTGCCTGCTCGGCGGGAAGCCTGCTTCTCCCTCTCTCACTCCCCCTGCTTGTGTTCCCTCTCTGGCTGTGTTTCTCTCTGTCAAATAAATAAAATCTTAAAAAAAAAAAAAAAAGATTTTATTTATTTAGATAAATAAAATCTTAAAAAAAGATTTTTTTTATTTATTTAGATAAATAAAATCTTAAAAAAAAGATTTTATTTATTTAGGTTTTATTTATTTGACAGAGAGAAATATAACCAGAGAAGGAACACAAGCAGGGGGAGTGAGAGAGGGAGAAGCAGGCTTCTAGCCGAGCAGGCAGCCCGATGCGGGACTCTATCCCGGGTCTCCGGCATCATGACCTGAGCCGAAGGCAGTTGCTTAACCAACTGAGCCACCCAGGCGCCCCTATAATATGTATTTCTAACAAAACCTAGGAGTATAGATCCATATATTGACAGCAGTCACCTCTTTGTGGCCTTCAGGCTTTATGTGGCTTATTTGTTAAAAAAAAAAAATGCCATGAAAGAATGAACAAATGATCAGATTATACTTAGCTCTGCTGGAGAGAGCGTTATACCTTGAGCAGGCAGGACAGTTGGGGTAATGCATCCAGGGTGGGAGAGTCTTGAGCAAGGAAATGTGCCAGAAAGGAGGAGGCTGGAAGGGAGAGCACTGGATGAGGAGTGGAGGGGGCAAGGAAAAGAGCAGTTGGGCCGCCAGTGGCCCTGTGGTATCTCTCCAGGCCTCATCCATAAGCAGCAGGCACTCTGGCCCATCCTCCCTTACCTGCACAGCGATTCAAACTCCTCTGCCCAGCATTTGGGATGTTCCTCCCTGCTCTCCTAACCTCCAGGCCTCCCTGGAAGAGTTACTTGCCAAAGGGACCAGGGCTCAAAGCCCTGTTATTGTCTCTCAAAGGACTGAATTTCTCTGTCTGGAGCACTCCTCAAATTTGTAATTAGGTAACAAGGTACTAATGCCTGTCTTTGCCCCCAGTGGGTCAGCGCCACCAACACAGGAACCACAGGTGTCCCCAGAGCCCAGCACTGTGCCTGGAATACAGCAAAAACTAATCGAATGCTTCACCATTGGCAAATACAGTTTCAGCCCTTATAGGAAGACAGAGCCCCTCTTAAACCTCAGATGAACTATCAGGCCATTTCCAGGAAGCTTCCTTCTTCCGACCTCTACTCCTTGCTACACAAAAACTTCAGTTAATGTATGTTCAGAGGACAGTCAGATGCATTCAAAGAGGCCCTTGCAAAGAGTCAAAAAAGAAGGCATTTCCATTTAAAAATCCTGCCGGCAATTACTTCGGGAACATTCAGTTCTATTTAGTAAACAACTCAAATTTCGAATGTCTATACCATGCACCGAGGATGAAATGACAAGTGTAACACCACCTCCTAGTGTATGGAATTCCCACCAGGTATTAAACACTTTGCATGAATTCTCACAACATCCTAATAGGTCAAGAGTTACTATGACCCACATGTCACAGAGGTAAGAAAGAACAACGGCTCAGAGAACCTTATGACTTGCCCAGGATCATGCATAGCTGGTGAGATGGAGGTTGGGTTAACACCCTGAAATGTCTGATTCAAAAGCCCAGGCTCCTTCCTTTAAATCACTCTGCACCTTGGGGCACCTGGGCGGCTCATTGAGTTAAGCATCTCTTTTTTTTTTTTTTTTTTTTTTTTAGATTTATTTATTTTTTGACAGAGAGAGAGAGAACACAAGCAGGGTGAGTGGGAGAGGAAGAAGCAGGCTCCCTGCGGAGCAGGAAGCCTGATTCACGGCTCGATCCTAGGACCCTGGGATCAAGACCTAAGCTGAAGACAGACGCATAATGACTGACCCACCCAGGCACCCCAATAATTCTTTAAAAATAAATAAACTATGGCACCTGGGTGGCTCAGTGGTTAAGCCTCTGCCTTCAGCTCAGGTCATGATCCTGGAGTCCTGGGATCGAGCCCCACATCAGGCTGCCTGCTCAGCGGGAAGCCTGCTTCTCCTCTCTCACTTCCCCTGCTTGTGTTCCCTCTCTGGCTGTGTTTCTCTCTGTCAAATAAATAAAATATTTTTTTTAAAAAGAATAGAAAAATAAATAAATCATGCTGTCTCAACTATCTTGTCTCTAAAACTGGCACTGGGGTCTATCTCACTGGAGTTGAAATAAGATTGAGTTAACACTTGGAGAACAAGCACACGAAGTAGTGCCTTGTATGTTATCAGTACTTAATACTTCTTAATTATTTTTAAAGTTTATTTATTTAAGTAATCTCTACACCCAGTGTGGGGATCCAACTCACAACCCCAAAATCAAGAGCCACATGCACTTCTGACTGAGCCATCCAGGCACTGCACTGCTTCTTAATTATTAACATTATTATTTTGGTAAAGATTTTTATTTATTCATTTGAGAGAGAGAGAGAGACAATGAGCTGAGAGAGGGCCAGAGGGAGAGGGAGAAGCAGGCTCCCCCTCTAAGCCAGGAGCCTGGCATGGGGCTTGATCCCAGGACCTGGGATTATGACCTGAGCCAAAGGCAGATGCTTAACCAACTGAGCCACCCAGTTGTCCCTTAACATTATTTTTTAAAGATTTCATTTACTTATTTTAGAGAGAGAGCATGCAGGAGGAGCAGGAGTGGGGGCATAGGGGAAAGGGGAAAGAGAGAGAAAATCCCCAGTAGATTCTGTGCTGAGCATGGAGCCCTACGAGGAGCTCAATCTCATGACCCCAAGATCACAACCTGAGCCAAAACCAAGTGTCTGATATTCAACCAACTAAGCCACCCAGGCGCCCCTTAATTACTAACATTATTATTACCACCAAGCCATATGGGATCAGGGAAGCCATATAAAGGGAGGGTGGGTCTTAAAAGATGGGCAAGATTAATCCTGATTAATCCAAGATTAATCCTCAGCACAAAGAAGGTTCTCAGCGTATGTGTGCACACACACATTTGGGTTTGGCTTTCCACTTAAGAGCTCTCTTCCCCAAGTTACCGATTATGTGCCAGGCACTGCACTGCATTCTAGGGACCATGTTTTTGCCTTCAACAAGCTTACAGTTGTACAAGAGAGACAGTGCCAGTACTCTGTGAGTCAACTCTGGTGATGGTCAGGAATGTGTGACCAGCAAAGGGGCCCCATGAAATTGGGGATCTTGAAGGGCTTTTGTAAGGAGAGGGCTTCTAGGCTGAGGTCTAAAGAAAAAGAAGTCATCCATGGAAGAACAACTTGAAGGTGAAAATAGGAGTGGAGACAGGGAGAGAGTTTTCTAGGTAGAAGGAAAAGCTCTTCCAAGAAAGTCCCCAAGGCAAGAGAGAACTTGGTGCCTTGAAATGGCAGGTTGGCAGGTGGACCCAGTGTGGTTCACGCGGATATTAAAGGTACGAGGAGTTTGGACACCAGAAAACCACTGATAGGTTTCAGGAAGAGAGTGACTTAATTGGATTTACATATTTTAAGAAGTCTAGATGCAGAATGCAGCATGGATTGTGGACACCTGCATTCCATTAGCCCAGGATGATCCCACTAATTCATTATCTTTCAGGTGGGTTCTGGGATGTCCTTTGGTCATTCTCCGGTGCTCTGAAGTTTCAGATCTATTTATTCAAGAAGAATTCCAGAACCATTTAGAGTAAAGGTGGTATCAGTGAAGTATCAACTGCTCTGAAGAGGAAAAATCCCATGGAGTCCTGAGCAGTGGGCGCCGCCAAGTCCTACAGGCAGGCTTCCCAACTCAGCCCTTACCAGCCATTCAACCCTTTGTTCATTCATTCACTTGCTTGGCAAATGATTGTCCAGCACCTCCTGTGTGTTGAACACTGTCTTTGGGAACAAGCAACACCACCAAGGAGTTTTCTTGGAATTTACACTGTGTATATACAATGTACACATAAGGGTAAAAAAGTGCTTGGAAGAGGCACCAGGTTGTTAAGGTGAAGAGACGGTCATCACTGGGGAGATGGAGAGTAGAGTGGGACGGAAGTGGTGAGAAAAAGCCACACCCCATTCTTCTTACATGGAAGAACACAAATAACTTTTTTTTTAAGATTTTATTTATTTATGAGAGAAAGAGAGCGCAGGAGGAGGAGGGTCAGAGGGAGAAACAGACACCCCACTGATGCAGAACTTGATCCTGCGACTCCAGGATCATAACCTGAGCTGAAGGCAGTCGCTTAACCAACTGAGCCCCCCAGGTGCCCACAAATAACTGCTTTATTTCACAAATATTAATTGGACGTCTATGATGAGCCAAGTGCTGGGAGAGGAATAAAGCAGGGGAAGGGAATAGAGAAGGACAGGGGTACACCTGGGAAGGACCGTTTTATCCAGGGCAGACAACAATGGCCTCTTGGAGGAGGTGCCATTCGAGATGGAAGGTCACTTTGACCTTAGTCTCACGTCAGGATAGAGTGGCAGTAAAGCAAGTGGGTATTCATGGTTCCAAGATGTAGGTGATACAGTTCCAGTATACAGATTACAAAGAAGCCAATAGCTGATGTTCAAAAAGAAGGAATGATTGGCCACACAGCTGAGGATACAGATTTGTTTTGTTTTTAGGAAGCAAACCAGAACTCAGACACAAAGTGACCTTCCATCAGTTACCTTGTAAGGTTATGATGTATTTATTCTGGGCCACAGTTTAAATCCATATGATAATTTCTGAAACTATATTTTCCCTGTCATAGCCCATAAAAATCAAACTATCCTTGGGGAGCGTTGGTGGCTCAGTGGGTTGAGCATCCGACTCTTGATTTCAGCTCAGGTCATGATCCTGGGGTCCTGGAATCAAGGACAAGGACACGTTCCATGTCTGGCTCCATGTTGGATTCTGCACGCAGCAGAATTTGCTTCAGTATTCTCTTTCCATCGCCCTCTGCCCCTCCCCCAGCTCATACTTTCTTTCTCTAAAATAATAAATAGGGGCGCCTGGGTGGCTCAGTTGGTTAAGCGACTGCCTTCGGCTCAGGTCATGATCCCAGAGACCCGGGATCAAGTCCCACATCAGGCTCCCTGCTCGGCGGGAAGCCTGCTTCTCCCTCTCTCATTCCCCCTGCTTGTGTTCCCTCTCTAGCTGTGTTTCTCTGTGTCAAATAAATAAACAAAAATCTAAAAAAATAAAATAACAAAATAAAATAATAAACAAATAAATCTTAAAAAAAAATCAAACGATCCTCTACCCTTTGAAGATGGATTTGATTTTTTTTAAGATTTTGTTTTTTAAGAAATCTCTACACCCAATGTGGGGCTCATACACACAACCCCAAGATCAAGAGTCACATGCTCTACCAATGGAACTAGCCAGCGGCCCCAAATATGGAGCTGATTTTTAGAGTTAAGATTTAGCCAGAGACAAAATAAATGATTATGTTAGGACCTACCAAAGTGATCTCTTTTGATCTATAAAATAGGTTGTGAACATGACATCTGTTCCAGTTCACTGGGAAAAGTAAACTCCTAAGAATGCCCAATAAATTTCCTAAAATCAAAGAATAATGAAAGAAGGCAGGCTCCACCATATAGTAAAAAGTAGACAAAATAAAGCCAAATGTAAAAGACAGTATATTGTATGATTCCCTTCATATGAAGTGTCTAGCAAAGGCAAATTTATAGAGACAGAGAGTAAATTAGTGGTTGTTTGGGGCTGAGGGTGGGAATGGGCACGAGGTTTCTTTTAGGAGTAATGGAAATATTCTTTTAAAAAAAAAAAAAGATTTTATTTATTTGACAGAGAGAAACACAGCCAGAGAGGGAACACAAGCAGGGGGAGTAAGAGAGGGAGAAGCAGGCTTCCCGCCGAGCAGGGAGCCTGATGTGGGGCTCGATCCAGGGTCTCCAGGATCATGACCTGAGCCCAAGGCAGTCGCTTAACCAACTGAGCCGCCCAGGCGCCCCAGGAGTAATATAAATATTCTAAAATCAGATTGTGGTAATGTTTCTATAGTTTGTAAACTTACTAACAATCACTGAATTGTATGCTTAAAATGAGTGAAATATGTGTCATGTAAATTATACTTAAATAAAGCTGCTAAGTCAGAGCGAGAAAAAGAGAGAAATAGTCCAAGAAAAATAGTATAAAGAACATGGAATTGATATTGGAATAATCATAAATATCTTTCAATGGAATAGCAACCCCAGAACTAGCTATGTAAGTATATATTTAATGTATGTCAGAAGTGACATTTCAGAGTGGGATGGAATACCTATATTGCTCATTAATGATGTTACTTTCAGGGGCGCCTGGGTGGCTCAGTTGGTTGAGCGACTGCCTTCGGCTCGGGTCATGATCCCGGAGATCCGGGATCGAGCCCCACATCGGGCTCCCTGCTCCGTGGGAAGCCTGCTTCCCCCTCTCTCACTCCCCCTGCTTGTGTTCCCTCTCTGGCTGTGTTTCTCTCTGCCAAATAAATAAAATCTTTTTTTAAAAAATGATGTTACCTTCATAACCCTGCAAGCACACAGACTCTACTCATCTATGAAATTTGAATGATGGAGCAACATTATTTTAATCTTTGCAACTCTAAGGTCTAGCTCAGTGCGTGGAAAGATATAATATCCATTCTAGGGACCCTGGGTGGCTCAATTGATGGAAGAGGAGTCTGCCTTCAGCTCCGGTCATGATCCCAGGGTCTTTTGATAGGGCTTCACATCAGGCTCCCTGCTCAGTGGGGAACCTGCTTCTCCCTTTCTTTCTGCCTGCCGCTTTGCCTGCTTGCACCCTGTCTCTCTCTGTGTGTCAAATAAATAAATAAAATCTTTTAAAATTATTTTATTTATTTATTTGAGAGAGAAGGAGATGGATAAGCAGAATCCCTGCTGTACGGGGAGCCTGATGTGGCGCTCAGTCCCAGCCTGCTTCTCCCTCTCTCACTCCCCCTGCTTGTGTTCCCTCTCTACCTGTATTTCTCTCTGTCAAATAAATGAATAAAATCTTAAAAAAATTTTTTTTTAAAAAAGAAAAAAGATTGTCTTAATACAAGTTCCCCTTCTGTGCTGAGAAATATGAAGGGAAATCTACCAGGCGATGGTCAGAGATGATCTCCTGAGGTTCTACGAGTTTCAGAGACAAGTCTTAGTGTGTTCTAGCCTTCCCTAGCAATCAGGCTCTGGGTAGCCATTTGTTTACATCACATTAATGTCACAAGTGTTACACAGGAGTTGGAAAGACAGAGGTTCTAATCCTAACTCTTCTATCCCTTTGATTCTGGGAGCAGATTCTTTAAGTATTGATTCTTCATTTTGGCTTGATTCTTCCATCTGCAAAATAAGGTCATGATACTCTCCTGACAAGGATGATGGAGGGTTCAAAAGGATAATGCTTAGTGAATACCTCTCATACCACTAATGCTCAATAAATGGTAGCTATTTATAGCTATGCTCTGGTGCACACAGATAACTAAACAATAGGGAGTTCTGGATATTTTGGAAACTCCTGGTTCCCTGAACGAGCCTGGCCTAAGGGTTACAGAACATCATGAGCCTGTCACCCTTTGGGTGGGTTGGAGGGAGGCCATTTGCCTTTCCCCCACCTTGCCTGCAGCTGTCCTGGAATGAAGTAGAGTTCCGCAGTTGCCTAGTAACACCTCTGGAAATTCAGGAAATTAAAATTTTGGAAGCTGTAGAGGAAAGGAAAGGTGGGGTTGTGCATGTTTGAATGTAAGCTGACGAGTGCCAAGCGGGTGTTGTGCTTGGGTGACCTAAGTGACTCTAAGCATTGGAGCTCAGATACTCTTTAGTTGTTGTTATTGTTGTTTTCTTAAAAATATTATTTATTTATTTATTTGTTTATTTATTTGTTTGTTTATTTATTTTTTATTTGACAGAGAGAAACACAGCTAGAGAGGGAACACAAGCAGGGGGAGTGAGAGAAGGAGAAGCAGGCTTCCCACTGAGCAGGGAGCCCAATGTGGGGCTCGATCCCGGGTCTCCAGGATCATGACCTGAGCCGAAGGCAGAGGCTTAACCAACTGAGCCACCCAGGCGCCCCTATTTATTTTTTAACTAATCTCTACATTGAATGTGGGGCTCGAACTCAAAACCCCAAGATCAAGAGTCACCTGCTCCACCGACTGAGCTGGTCAGGCACCCCTATTATTCATTGTTTTAAAAGATTTTGTTTATTTGAGAGAGAGAGCATGGACACAAATGGTGGGGGTGGAGAGCAGGAGAGAGGAAAGGGTCAAGCAGAATCCCGCTGAGCTCAGAGCCTAACACAGGGCTCAATCCCAGGACCCTTAGATCATGGCCCAAGCTGAAGTCGGATGCTTAATAGTCTGAGCCGCCCAGGCACCACCACCCCCTTTTAAAATATAATATATTCAGAAGGTACAAAATTCAAAGTGTGCCACAAAGTAAAGAGTGAAGCATTTCCCTCTTATTTCTGTCTTCTCATTTGTCCCCACCCAGTCCCTTCCTTAAGGCTGGTGGGTTATGGCCTTCATAGGAGTCCTTCAAGGGTTGTAGTATAGGGCTACAGGCAAATAAGTGAATATGTATTTTTTTCTACCCCTCCCCCTTAACACAGATGGTAACATACCAACTACTTCCAATAGGATTTTGCTTATTTCACTTAGCCATGGCTCTGGTTCCTTATTTGGTTTGAGGGTTGTAAGGCATTGCATGGTTTGGATATATCCTTTGGTCCCCAGGAGCCTAAAGAAGCTGTTAGTTTGTTTCTAATATTCTGCTTTTACAATGTTGCAGATGAGGGGGGTCTGGGTGGCTCCACCGATGAAGCCAGGGACTCTTGACTTAGGCTCAAATCATGATCTCAGGGTCTTGAGATCCAGGCACACTCTGTGCTGTAGATCCTCTCTCCCTCTCCCTCTGTGCCCTCCTTGCACACCCGTGCTAGCAAGGGTATGTGGGCACTCTTGAGCCCCCAAAATAAATAAACAATGTTGCAAATGAGTTGTTTCGTGCAGGTACCATCTCCCTGCAATACAATGAATCTGGAGGGTAAATTCCTAGGAGAAATTCTGGTCAAGTGTAGGTACTTTTGCACTTACCATAGATATTCTGATGGCTAAATTGCCCCTCAAGGGAGCTATATCTATTTAAGCTTCCATACTTTCCCAGGAAGGTGCTTCTAAACTTCTGGATCTCAGGTTGGTGAATTTAAAAACAAACAAACAAAACAAAACAAAACAAAACAAAAACAAAAACAAAAAAAAACCAGAATCTCAAGGAAATTCCAATTTGTGTTGCTCTTATGAGGCACCTCTGGGCTACTCTTCATTTAGCCACTCCTTTGTTCTAGGAACCCATTCAGTGCTCCATCGTCCTGTCAATACACCCCGTTGTGACTGCTATAAGCAAGGAATTTTGGGTTTGCCCCTCAGCTTCCAGAAGTGTCCTTTACTGATACTCCCAGAAATATGTAGCCAAGGCGCCTTGTCCTTTCTTTCCAGCACACATCCTGTTTCTTTTCCACTGCTTTGGTCAGCCAGCCACCTATCCAGTTGTTCGGGGTTTAGCAGACTCCCAGTTTCATCCAAAGAGACTTTTCAGTCCCCCCTCCGTACTGTTTTTAGACAGTGTCTGCAGTAAAAACAGTGAAAAGATAACCCTTTGTTCACAAATTGAAAATCCTAAAACAAAGAGGCCGGCATTATATCACACAATTTATAGGTAGAAACAGTAAGACCCGAGGTTTGGTTAAAAGGTGCATCCTTGTGATCAAGTGACCCCAAGACCCTGCTTCTAGCTTAACTCAGTTATTCTCCTCCTGACCTTAGGCAAATCCCTTCTTTCAGGTCTCAGCTTGCTTATCGGGAAATCGACATACTTTCGTTTTTCGAAATGTCTGAGAAGGAGCCAATGTCCCTCAGAAACTGACAAAGAATGAGGGATGGAGGGGAACAAGAGGTGATGGTGGTGGTGGGGTCTTCTTCCAGAAAAAGCTGAGCTTTTTTAATCAATATTAACATCATAGATTTGTGCCTAAGATTTATTTTGTTAAGAGATTAATTGATGGGGGAAAAACAAACCCTTTTTTTTTTTTAAAAGATGGAAAATCATTGCACCATCTCAGCGGTTACAAACTCATGGCTTATAGAATGAAAGTAGCCTGGCCACAAAGTGTGGTGGGTTTTTTTTGTTTTTTTTTTTTAAAGATTTTATTTATTTGACAGAGAGAAACACAGGCAGAGAGGGAACACAAGCAGGGGGAGTGAGAGAGGGAGAAGCAGGCTTCCCGCCGAGCAGGGAGCCCGATGGATGTGGGACTCGATTCCGGGTCTCCAGGATCATGACCTGAGCCGAAGGCAGTCGCTTAACCGACTGAGCCACCCAGGCGCCCCACAAAGTGTGTTTTAATACATTTAATTTGTGGGACGTCTGGGTGGCTCAGCCTGTAAGCGGCTGCCTTCGACTCAGGTCCTGATCTTAGGGTCCTGGGATCCAGTCCCACATTGAGCTCCTTGCTCGGTGGAGAGTCTGCTTCTCCTCTGCCTGCCACTCCCCCTGCTTGTGCTCACTCTCTTTCTGATTTAAAAATAAATAAAATATTTAATTCATTGCTAATTTTTTAAAAATCCAGAGTTCACATAAAAAAAAAAATGTACCTCTGGCTTTTCTTTAGAAAGACCAGACACCTGGAGACACAGCTTTCATGAATCAGACACAGTGATGTAGCAAGCTGGAGATCCAGAGGCCCCTGGTGTCCCCTTCCCCTTTCTTTCTTTCTTTCTTTCTTTCTTTCTTTCTTTCTTTCTTTCTTTCTTTCTTTTTTTTTAAGATTTTATTATTTATTTGACAGAGAGAGATCACAGGCAGGCAGAGAGGCAGGCAGAGAAAGAGGAGGAAGCAGGTTCCCTGCTGAGCAGAGAGCCCCATGCTGCCTCGATCCCAGGACCCTGAGATTGGACCTGAGCCGAAGGCAGAGGCTTTAACCCACTGAGCCACCCAGGTGCCCCTGGTGTCCCCTTTCCATGACATCTCTCCTCAAGGCTAGGTTAGTCATACTCTGGACTTCTAAGCATGGATCAGTTTTGCCTGTTTCTGGACTTTATGTAAATGAAATCACATCGCCTATCCTATTTTGCATCTTGCATCTTTCACTCAACACTACATGTTGTAGGCTACCACATCGTGGCATGTGGTTGTGGTTCGTTTATTTTCATTGCTTTATCATATCCCATTGTGGGACTATTTCCACAATGTATGCATTCAAGTATTGATATTTTCATTTTTGGATTTTCACTCCTGGGGTGCCTGGGTGGCTCAGTGGTTAATTGTCTGCCTCAGGTCATGATCCCAGGGTCCAGGGATTGAGCCCCACATTGAGCTCCCTGCTCGGCAAAGCCTGCTTCTCCCTCTCCCACTCTCCCTGCTTGTGTTCCCTCTCTCGTTGTGTCTCTGTCAAATAAATAAATAAAATCTTTACCAAAAAAAGATTTTTACTATTGTGAATCTCACTATGAACATTCTTGTATACATCGATCACATGTATTAGAATACACAGGGAAGCATTTCTGTTGGGAATATAACGAGGACTAGAAGTATTGAACACAAGTTCAGTTTTGGTGGAGTTGGCAGTTTTCCAGAGTGATTGTACTGCTCTGCCTTCCACTAGCTGTGGTGAAAACCAGTTGCTTGCTTATTCAGTTATTACCTGACAGGTTGCAAGAAGCTCTGAAGTTTGTGACCCACCCCCTCCCTTCATCCCTCCAGACAAGATGCCTTCTAAAGATTCTTCAAACTCAACCTTCTATCTTTTTCCAAAATGAGTGTAGAATGAAATGCTCCAAGTCTTTTCTAGGGCACCTTCTTTTCCCTCTTCCTTTGTAATTCTTGACTAGGAATCCTGTATTTCAATGTTCATTTATGTCTCCAAGCTGAGACCTGGAGTTTGGGTGGCAGTTAGCCAGACATGGAGATGGGGGTGAAGGTAATTGCCCTGGAGAATGCTCCAGGCTGAGGTGAGGCAAAGGTATGTTTAAATCTAGAGGCCAAAATAAAAAAATGAAGAAGAAGAAGAAGAAGAAGAAGAAGAAGAAGAAGAAGAAAAGAGGAGGAGGAGGAGGAGGGGGAGAAGAGGAGGGAGAGTGAGCACAAGCAGGCGGAGTGGCAGGCAGAGGAGAAGCAGGCTCCCCACTGAGCAAGGAGCTCAATATGGGACTGGATCCCCCAGGACCCTAAGATCATGACCTGAGTTGAAGGCAGCCGCTTATAGGCTGAGCCACCCAGAGGTCCCACACATTAAAGGAGGAGGAGGGGGAGGAGAAGAGGAGGACGGGGAAGAGAAGAGGAGGAGGGGGAGGAGGAGGGGAGAAGGAGGAAGGGGAGGAAGAGGAGGAAGAAGAAGAAGTCGACAAGTTCTCAATAGGATAAGGTCTGCTTATCTAGAAGATTTAGGAAAGGTTGCCTGTGTTTCCAGTCACTACCAAGAATGTCCTAGAGAGGGGCGCCTGGGTGGTTCAATGGGTTAAGCCTCCACCTTTGGCTCAGGTCATGATCTCAGAGTCCTGGGATCGAGCCCTGTGTCCAACTCTGTGCTGGGCAGGGAGCCTTCTGCCTCTCTCTCTGCCTACTTGTGATCTTTCTCTCTGTCAGATAAATAAATAAAATCTTATAAAGATAAAAAAGAAGAAGAAGGTCCTAGAGAGCACAGAACTTCTCCCACCGGATATACCTCCCCCTGCCCTCCTAGGGCCCAGAATGCCCCAAAGGGAACTGCCTGGAGCAAGTAAAAGAAGTTGATCTTGATTGGAGGGCGGGTGGGTGTCCCACTGTCATGTAAATATCCCTTCCTGGCGGCAGCTCCCGTAGATTTAAACGTCCGCCACCTGGGGCAGCGCCGGTAATCGGATCTTCTTCCAGACGTCCCTCCCTGCGGGTTTCGGGGAGTTTCCTCACAGCATGGCCCCCAAACTCCAGTCTTCACTCCCGCCTCAGACGAAAAAACCGAGGCTGCCTTCTGTCCCCAAACCAGAGCAGACGTTAACATCTCAGCACTTGCCTAAAGGAGGTATGTTCCTACAGACTTAAGGGATTTTTTTTTCTTCCCAATGCCTTTTGAGATATGACCCCAAATACCTTGAAGGGTTTCAGCACAGGGTGGGTGAGTGGATTAGGCTGATGTGAAGAAAAACTAGAAGGTGAAACTGAGAGACCTGGAGCACGTGGGAGCTCATCCCTGCCCCCAACCCAACACCTAAGCTGGGTTGTCTCCCAGCCCGCAAACTCACTCCGGGGCTCCCGGTCTTGGTAAGGGGCACCACCAGCCGGCCTCAGGCTGGGTGATGCGCGACGCCTTTTCTCTCTTTCCCCCCCCCCCCCCCACACACACCCAGGCAAATCCCCACGTCCTGGTGGGTCCACCTCCTGACTATCTCTCCTATCCATCCACTTCCTTCCTGCGGCTGTTCCCTACCCACAGCTCTGGCCGGATTACTGCCACTCCTCCTGTTTCCAGCTTCCTCCTCCTCCCCCCGTGCCCCCATCCTGCCCGAGCAAAGTCGATCACGTGACTCCCGGGTTAAAAACCCTTGCCTCCCATTACCCTCGAGGAGTTGACTAAGAGACTTTTCTTACCTTCCTGCCGCTGCTCTCCTCTCCAGGTTCCTTCTCCCTCTAACACCTTTCTCTGCTTTTTCCTCTCTCACCTCAGGGGCTTTTTCTCTGCGTGGATCATTCTTGTCTCCTTACTTGTGCTCCTCTTCTCCTTCTGCAACTTTCTGCTGGCAGATCACTTCTCGCAGGCGTTCTTTGAGCCACACCTGCGGCTGTTTGGAGCCCTCTTCTGCCCTTTGCATCCCCAGAGTTCCTCCAGCCTGGCCCTTACATCATTACATTGTAATTGTCTGTTTCACGTCTTCCGCTTCCCTGGCATTAACTGTTAACTTGGAGGTGAGGTCTGTGTTTTCCAGACACGCTGCTTGAAGCCAGTGACAGCGTGGTTTGTTCCTGTGATTTGGCCTCTCCAATGGAGTGGGGATGTGGTGGGGTCTTCAGGGGAGCTGGGTCTGGATAAGTAGAAGACAGGAAAGCGTTGCCCTAGGAAAATGTGACGTCAGGCTGCTTAAGTGCAGAGGGGAGTGGGTCAGAGCCCCTATATCTTACTAATTTGCTGACATGGCTGAGATCCAGCTGTGTTTGTGGAAGGAGCACTGGATGAGGAGTCCACATGTTGGTGCTGCCGTGGGTCTGCTGGGTGATGTGGCAAGTTTGACTTGAATGGGTCCCTTCCCTTCCAGATGAGATGCAAAAGATTTGCCCAGCGGATGCTCCCTTCTGCTAAAGCTGGACAGCTAGGGTTCAAACCCTGGCTCTGGCTGACTGTGACCTTACTGGGCAAGTGACATAACCTGTGCTTCCTTCTTCTTCTGTAAGATAGGCTCAACAGAACCCGTCTGTTAGGCTTGCTGTGTGGCTTAAATAGACATGAAACACTCAGGACATTGACTGGCTCATAATCAGTGCTCTTGATGGATAGTAAATTTCTTCCCACTTGTGAGCAGTAAAATGTGGATGAGTCCTCCTGGTCATCTTCTGTTTAGCTCCTTGGGAGAATCGACAGGACCAGGAGAGATTAGAAGGTACAACCATAGTTCCTCCAGACTGGTTCATCGAAATCCAGATGACAACTCATGCTCCCTGGGTACCAGTCAGCCAGGCACGGTTCTGGGCACTTCTCTATCCATCAGCTCTCAAAACAGAAGCTGTGAATAATCCCATTTTCTAGATCAGAAAAAGGCTCAGAGAGGTAGAGGGGATAGTTTTTTCTGTTGTGTGTGTGTGTGTGTATGTGTGTGTGTGTGTGTTTAAAGATTTTATTTATTTAACAGAGAGAAACACAGCCAGAGAGGGAACACAAGCAGGGGGAGTGGGAGAGGGAGAAGCAGGCTTCCCCGCCAAGCAGGGAGCCCGATGTGGGACTCGATCCCGGGTCTCCAGGATCATGACGTGAGCTGAAGGCAGTCGCCTAACCAACTGAGCCACCCAGGCGCCCCTGTTTTTGTTTTTAAGATTTTATTTATTTGTTTGACAGAGAGAAACACAGCTAGAGAGGGAACATAAGCAGGGCGGGTGAGAGAGGGAGAAGCAGACTCCCCGCCGAGCAGGGAGCCTGATGCAGGGCTTGATCCTGGGACTCCGGGACTGTGTATGACCTGAGCAGAAGGCAGATGCCCAACGACTGAGCCACCCAGGCACCCCGGGCATAGGTTTTGAAGGCCATCCTAGCTAAGATTTCCTGGCCATCTTGGGACACTGTTGTGTTGTAGGGAATGCCCACTCTCTCTTCCAATCTTTTTTTTTTTTTTTCTTTTTAAGATTTTATTTATTTGTCTAACAGAGTGAAACATAGCGAGAGGGAACACAAGCAGGGGGAGTGAGAGAGGGAGAAGCAGGCCTCCCGCCAAGGAGGGAGCCTGATGTGGGGCTCGATTCCAGGACTCTGGGATCCTGACCTGAGCAGAAGGCAGATGCCCAACAACTGAGCCACCCAGGCACCCTGAGCCACCCAGGCGCCGTGTCTCTCTTCCAATCTTTAAGCTGCAGGGCTCCCCTCCTTCAAAGGAAGCTGGGGAGGAGAGGAGAGAAATTCCTGGAGGGAGGAGGAGAGAGGCCAAGGAGAAAATGTAGAGCGCGTGGTGTTAGATTCATGGAGACCACAGTGACTAATTCAGCATGGGTGAATTATCTCTTGGTGTGTCCATGCCACTCCCTTGTTTACTGAAACTCTTACCCTTTTGCTTTCTCTTTCTCTTCCACTTCCTAGTGTGGACTCCCTGCGTTCATCTTGAGAAGTGTGGGAAAGGTCAGGAAGAGGAGTGGGATGGTTCTAAGGGCTGGGATGGTTGGAGAGGAAACTTGGAGCCCCAGTGGATGTATGGGATACACAGGTAGATCAGGCACTTTGGAGATGCTCTGGGCCACTGGTACTCACAGCTTGTAAGCAGGCTTTGTCTGAAAACAGCAGCGCTCAGCATAGTGTTTTTCAGACCATTTCATCTCGTTAATGGGTCACAAAATCAAATTAGTGGAGTGCCACCTGCATTTAAAGGAAATAAAATAGAGTAGAAAATTAAGAGGCACATCACACCTAGTAAAGGTAAGTATTATTTTGAGTCTAGATGTGTAGTGAGTTCTGATGTCAAATGTCATGTCAAAAAATGGAAAATACGATCTTGGGGCCCCTGCCCTTCTTATCCAAGGGCATGGTTTAGAATTGTGGCTCTGCCACTCTCATCAGAAAAAGTTGGATTTAGCTGTGAGATGTGGATATTAATACCTACTTTGTATTTTGTGAGGATTAAATGAGAAAACACCTGTACTTTATCACAGCCTGTAGCCCGGGGTGCATTCCTTAGCACTGCAGTAGAGCCTGGTGTTTTAATTCAGCACTGTTCAGGGACATCACAGTGGTGGCAGGAAATTGGCCATGAGAATATTTATACACCACTGAAATCAGCAAATGCTACAGATCAGGGGTTTTGGTGTTTTTGTTTTGTTTTGTTTTTCTTCTCTTCTGGGAGATGGCTGTCAAACATTTACCACCTCATCACTAGTACTAATAATTCTTCCCTTATTTTTTTTAAAGATTTTATTTATTTATTTGACAGAGAGAAACACAGTTAGAGAGGGAATACAACAAGCAGGGAGAGTGGGAGAGAGAGAAGCAGGCTTTCCACTGAGCGGGGAGCCCCATGTGGGGCTGGATCCCCAGACTCCGGGAACATGACCTGAGCCACAGGTAGTTGCTCAATGACTGAGCCACCTAGGTGCCCCTAATTCTTTAAAAAGCCTGTTTAACTGACAGGTGTGGGATTGAGGTGGGGTAGTCCCAGGGAGAGGTTTCAGGCTTTTTGTGGCCCATCTCTTGGGGCTCTGGAAGAGGGAGTAGAACAGTGGTGCGTTTGCATTACCTGAAAAACATTTTTTTTTAAAAGATTTTATTTGTTTATTAGAGAGAGAGTGAGAGCATGAGAGGGGAGAAGGTTATAGGAAGAAGCAGATGGCCGTCGGAGCTGGGAGCCAGATGCGGGACTCCATGCTGGGACTCTGGGATCATGATCTGAGCTGAAGGCACACAGCTAACAGACTGAGTCACCCAGGCGCGCTGAAAAACCTTATTTAAACAGAAATGCCTTGGCCTTAGTGGTTCAAGTCTAGACCGCTAAAGCAGGTCTTGTAGGTCCTATCTCTGATGTGGTGAAATGAGCTTAACACCGTCTACGCCATTGGGCAGTTGTGCACCTCAATGAGACCTACTCCTATTGCTGGGACCGGCTCCTAGCCCTCAGTAGGGTTTCTTGCAAGCATTAGGCACCGAGTTGGGCAAAAAAGATGCATAGATGAGTGTGGCACTCCTTGCCTTCAGAGGACTTCCAATTTGGCGCGGCCCTTACTAAAAGTCACCAATCACACAACCTTCCCCCTTGTCAGCCTTTTTTTTTTTTGAATTATATAATTTTACAAGAGAAATAGGTGCAGAGAGGGGCGGTGACCTGCCCAAGTGCACACAACCGTCTGGGCAGAGCTTGAACTAGAAGCCAGGAAAAGGCCTTGTAAGTGGACTGGACAGCTTCAGGGTTTGCAAACACGCCTGAGTGAATCCAAAGGGCAGCTTCCCCATCTGGAAAATAGGATGGAGCTGTCTTCCCTCACCCACGAAGAGGGATGCCTCAGCAGTGTCCCACGGTGGGGAACCCGGGCTGGGTGTATTTATGGGCCCGGGTGTGAAGCTAGGCTACAACAAGGCCTACACTTCTGGGGGGCTGTAACACCCAAGTCCCCGGTGCTCCACGCCACCCCGCGGAGGAGGGAAGCCGCTCCGCCACCACGTGATAGACCCGCCGCGGGGCCTGCGCGTAGCCCGGCGAAGCCCCGCCCCTCGGGCCGCCCTGCGCCGGTAGCGCGCAAATGTCCCGGGTCGGGCTGGAGAAGGGGAAAGCGGGGGAGGGGAGCGCGGCGCGGGGGGCCGGCCCCGTACGTCGCGGCGTTCCTTCCTCCCGCCTCTCGGCCAGGCCCAGTGTCTCCTCGCCGCGGCTCCGCCCCCTCGTCCCGGCGCTCCAGCCAATGGCGGGGCGGCGCGAGCCTCTCCGGCCGGGGGCGGGGCGTGCGCGCGGGGCCCGGCGCGCCTGCGCCCTGCCGCCCGCCCCTCGCCGTGAGGAGGAGGTGGAGGAGGAGGCGGCTCGGGAAGAGCGAGCAGCGAGCTGGACCGCGGAGCGTGAGTGAGGGAGCCGAGCCGCCTGCCCGCCCGCCCGCCCGCCCGCCGCCGCCTCCCTTCCGTAAGCAGGAGCCCGGGCCGGGGCCCGGCACGCCGCCCCTGCCCCTCCCTCGTCGTCAGGCCGCGAGGGCAGCGCGCGCGACCAGGGGGAGGGAGAGAGAGCGAGCGAGCGCCGGGAGGAGGCGGCCGGACCGAGCGAGCGCCCGCGCGTGTGGCGTGAGGGGAAGCCGCTGCCCGCCCCCTTCGCCTTCCCTTCTCTCCCCCTCCCCGCTCCCCCCCCGACCGCGGAGCAGCACCATGTCGGCGCCGGCGGCCAAAGTCAGTAAAAAGGAGCTCAACTCCAACCACGACGGGGCCGACGAGACCTCAGGTGAGGAGCAGGCGAGGCGGGGGCCGGCCCGCGCCGCCATCTTCGCCGCCCGCCCGGCCCGCAGGCCGCCGGCGGGGCCCGGGGCGCGCGGGGGGCGCTGGGCGGACGGGCCGGCGCGCGCCTCGGCGCCCTTTTTTGTGCGCGCGGGGCCGGGGCCAGGGTGGCGCCGCGGCGGCGGACGGCGCTGCGAGGCGGGGGCGCTGCGGCCTGCTCGACGCGGGCGGAGGAGACCCCCCCTTCCTCTCCCCCCTCCCTCGCTCTCCTCCCCCTCCCTCCCTCCCGAGAAGCCTCTCTTTATTGTGCTCCGCCATGATGCCTCGCTCCCATCAGCCGCCGCCGCCGCCACATGGTGCGGCCGGACGCGGCCCCGCGGCCGGGCCTCCGCGCGGCTCCCCCTTCGCGCCCGGCCTGCGGGCGGCGCCCCCACACCCGCACCCGGAGGCCGGCCCCGGCGCGGCCCTCCGCCTGGAGCTGGGGCGGGGTGGGGGCGCGGGGAAGCACGCGGCCGGCCGCGCACTGGGCCTGGGCCGCCCGCGAGGATGCTCTCGCCGGCTCTGGGCACACTTCCCACGTGGGGTGGCCACCCCGTCGCGGCAGAGCGCTGTGAAAGCTGGCCCAGCGGCCAGCGTGTCGGAGGGGCTTTACAATGGCTCTCAGCAAACCTCCCAGCCTTGGCCGCAAAGGCTCTCTCGGCAGGGGGGCTGCAAAACCCGGGATGGTTACCGGAAATGAACCGCACGATCAGGCCCCTTCACGCCCACTTAGCTTTGTAGGTTCTGCAGTCTTCACCGGACAAAAGGGCACCTCTTCCATAGTACACCCCTTTCCCTCCTCTGCCTTATGGCTCGTAGTTTTCAGACTTCATGCATGCTCCCTGTAAGTGTGCTCCAGAATCTGTGGGGCTGCATCTGAGATAAGCCCGCCTGAAACTGGGTTGGAGGGGAGAGAAAAGTCAGGGTCGAATCCTAGGGTTCCTGTTCTAAGAAGGTAAAATCCAGTGTTTATGATGGTCCGGCAGATTCAAGGGCCTTACGTGTCAGGCATGTCCGATGTCTTAATTGTAATCCATACTGAGCGGTATTTTGAACTTTGTAAGAAGTGATTCTACCACTAAGATAGGTGGTGTCCTCATTCTCGTTATGGTCATGGGTTAGTTTCTGTATTGAAGTTAACAGCGGGCATCATTCTGTTAACAGGTGTATAATGTGATAAATAACACAATTTTTGAAGAGGGCTTATTCTTTAGCTTTCATAACAGAAACTTTAGTAACTGGCCTTTTTCTTGTAAGGGAACTCTTGAAAAAGTGCAGCATATATTTTGAGTAGCCTAGCAGATTGCATGATTTGTGAAGTCTTAATTAAAAAGTAATTTGTCAACTACAGGCATGAACACGTGGAGAGCATGCCGTGTAGTAAGTAGGCAGTTTCTTTTTAAAAACTGCTTTGCTGATACGTCATATCACAGACTCTTAACATCAGAAAAACTAATTTTATGTTCTAACTGGTATTGAGTCCTATACATCTTTTTCTTGCAGAAAAAGAACAGCAAGAAGCAATTGAACATATTGATGAAGTACAAAATGAAATAGACAGGTAAAGTTTTTTGTAGTTTACTTTGCAGAATCAGTTTTCTGAGATGCAGCTTACAGTCTTGTAATATTGACACTGTGGTCAAATAAATCTGTATCCACTGTCTAAGTGGAGATGATTATAACTTAGCTGGAAATATTTTGAAAGTTCAGTATTAATTTCCTGTGAAATACTTGTATGTTGACCAAAAAGTTTTTGAAGAAAGTACATTGACCTTGTAAAGCCTGGGTTTGCTTTCAAAGGCTACAAGTTGTCTGAAATGCAGTGCCCGGACTTCTGGTAGTTTAGCCTTATGGCATCAGTGTTGCTCCCACATGGGTTATAACTTTGTTACTTTAGTAGCAACTTTTTTGTAAACAATCTGCTTGAGGTTGAAACAATTGAAGTTAGCCTGGTGGTGGAGTTGGTGATGTAAATATACAATGTTACCAAATGCTTAGTTTGGGTACTTTAAGAACTCTTAATTATTGAGTGTGTCTGTTTTAAAGCAGGTCAAGTTGCCATCTTAGTTTTGACTTGGATCTCTAACTACAAAAATCTAGGGGTTTTGGTTATTATAAATAAGTACTTTGTACTCTTTTAAAGCTAATAAGTAAATATTCTGGAGTTTCAGCAATTTTTGTATTTGTAAAGTACCATCCTTGTAAACATGGTTTTTCATTTGCTTCAGACTTAATGAACAAGCCAGTGAGGAGATTTTGAAAGTAGAACAGAAATATAACAAACTCCGCCAACCATTTTTTCAGAAGAGGTCGGAATTGATCGCCAAAATCCCCAATTTTTGGGTAACAACATTTGTCAACCATCCACAAGGTATGTTATGTCAAAACATTATTCTAGGGTATGGGATGTCTGTGCTTGTTAGAGTGGAGGGACTTGGCTTGAGAACTTAGTTCAACATGTTGGTTACACAAAGAGATTAAAACACTCAAGAGGGGGAGCCTTGCCTTTAATGCTTTCTCTGTTTTAGAAGAGACTATGTTCTGACTTGGGATTCTCTTTAATTACTTGGTAAAAGATGGTGACAGCTCTGACACTGACCCATGTGATTTGCACTTAATGGGTTTATGAAATCAAAGATGCTTACTAAATTTGGAAAGTTTTAAAGGCATCACTTGAATTGTTAATATTTGTTTAATGCTCATTTGACCTATAATTTGTTCATCTAGTGTCTGCACTGCTTGGGGAGGAGGATGAAGAGGCGCTGCATTATTTGACAAGAGTTGAAGTGACAGAATTTGAAGATATTAAATCAGGTTACAGAATAGATTTTGTAAGTATCAGTAACTCCTCTTATTTGCCACTGAGGAAACGAATTGGAGGTTTGGTTGGAAGTCCTGTTTGTATTGATTTCCAGTTCTCCAATCTTTTTATTATAGTATTTTGATGAAAACCCTTACTTCGAAAATAAAGTTCTCTCCAAAGAATTTCATCTGAATGAGAGTGGTGATCCATCTTCAAAGTCCACCGAAATCAAATGGAAATCTGGAAAGGTATTTGAGGAATTATTGGGTGAAAGTATCATTTTGTGTATTTTGGTTTAGTTGAACCACTTAACCAATACTTCTGCTTTGGTAATGTGTTCAATACAAACCCTTAGTATGTAAAAAGAAAAACAAAAAAAAACAACCCTCTAGTATGTTAAGACCGAATACAGTGGCTTGGAGGTGTCTTTATAGATTCTAGTGCAAGTCTGTAAAGAAACAGGCTACATTTGTTTTGATTTTCATATTGGTGGTTGAACTTTTTTCCAGTAGTTTGCTACTTTACAAGCTGCATGTGTGTCTACATTTAAGTGCTGAACCCTTTAAAAGTTTTTTTTTAAAGATTTTTATTTCAGAGATGGGGAGAGAGCACGCAAGCATGAGTAGGGAGAGGAGGAAAGGGAAAAGCAGACCCCTTGCTGAGTAGAAAGCCCTATGTAGGGTTCAGTTCCAGGAAGTTGAGCCACCCAGGCATGCTCCCCCCCCCCCATGTTAAATGATTATACTGTGTTATGGTAGTGGTTGTCAAATTTTTAAAAAATTTTTAAAAAAGCCAGATTTACTTGGTACCTTTTCAGGAAAAGCTTGTACAAATTTGACAAGTCTTTGGAGACCTAGAATTCTAGGATTTCTTTTATTTACCTGGTGTACATTTTATAATTTGTTTTGGATAACAAGTATAGATAACAAAGTATTTATCTGCGCCCCCCCCCCCACCCCATCCACCCTCCCTTGCTTCTGGGTTAAAAATCTTAATACGTAGGGAATTTAGGTGTTGTGGAGAACCTATCTCAAAAGTTCTGTCTTGATGTAGGATTTGACGAAACGTTCAAGTCAAACACAGAATAAAGCCAGCAGGAAGAGACAGCACGAGGAACCAGAGAGCTTCTTCACCTGGTTTACTGACCATTCTGATGCAGGTGCAGATGAGTTAGGAGAGGTCATCAAAGATGATATTTGGCCAAATCCATTACAGTACTACTTGGTGAGTTGAGAATGTGCTTTTTTCCCAAACTTATTTGTTTTCTTTGTTTGAAAATTAGTTCCTCAGGTAACTCTTGGTTTTTTTAAGGTTCCCGATATGGATGATGAAGAAGGGGAAGGAGAAGAAGATGATGATGATGATGAAGAAGAAGAAGGATTGGAAGATATTGATGAAGAAGGAGATGAGGATGAAGGTGAAGAAGATGAAGATGATGATGAGGGGGAGGAAGGAGAGGTAAAAGAAAATTTGGTTAAGTCCAAAAAATGATCATCTCAAAGAATTTACTTATGTTATTTTGTAGGTTTAAATATATTGTATAATAGAACTGGCCGACCAGTTGTGGGAGGATTTATAGATTAGATAAGCTGTTTTGTTGTCTGGGATGGAAGAAGATTCTAATAAGGTCCTTGTATCTGGGATTTAACTCTTAACTAGTTCTGCCTTTGGTTAGTTAGTACCACATCCTGTCCTTCCCTGGCCAGTACTTAATGAAGGTGACATGGATAGTGCAGCTGGTCAAATTCTGAGAAATCTAAATAACAGATGCATGTTTTGGACAAACATTAAATTTCTTATAGTGAGATTGGGATACATTGGTTTTTGGTTTGTAGTATTTGTTGTGAAAGAGGTGTTTTTGGTGAGTGCTGAAAAGTTAACTAATTTATCTGAAGCAAAGTCACTGTGTCTTTCAGTTGATATTTGATATAGACTGATTTATAGATTCATAAAATTATACGTCCCAGTAACATAGCAGTATGTTCTGTGGAAATCCTAAGTGTTTGTGTGACTGTTGAGGAATAAGTTTAGAATTAACCCTGAAGATTGACTGCCCACTTCTTTTCTTACAGGAGGATGAAGGAGAAGATGACTAATGGAACACTGATGGATTCCAACCTTCCTTTTTTAATTTTCTTCAGTCCCTGGGAGCAAGTTGCCGTCTTTTTTTTTTTTTTTTTTCCTCCTCCTCTTGTGCTCATTCGCCCTGTTTTTTGAAGTCTCTTTTCTCTCCCTTTATACCATGGTTCTCAACTTATTTTGGGGGGAAATACCTTGAGCAGAATACAGTGGGAAAAAAATCTCTCCCCCTTTTTGTTCCAAATTCATTTTTATCCCTTCCTGTCTCAACAAAAACTATGGAATCAACACCACCGTGCTCTGTGGGAAAAAAGAAAAACCTTCTGCTCCCTTAGCTCTGCTGGAAGCTGGAGGGTGCTAGGCCCCTGTGTAGTAGTGCATAGAATTCTAGCTTTTTTCCTCCTTTCTCTGTATATTGGGCTCAGAGATTACACTGTGTCTCTATGTGAATATGGACAGTTAGCATTTACCAACATGTACCTGTCTACTTTCTCTTGT
>PITA01005345.1:0-74182 GCA_004023965.1 Spilogale gracilis
GGGGGGGAGGTGGAGTTCAGGCCCTCTTCCACTTGGGCCGCCCTGGCTTGCAGAGGACATGGTGGGGGGCGGGTAGGGGGTGGTGGGGTGGAGTGGCTGGCAGGGACCAGGCGCCCAGTGGGCTCATCCCCACCACCCAGCTCCTGGCTCAGAGAGTGCAGAGGCTGGCCCCATGTCACACAGCACTATTCGGACCCAGGCCATCCTCAGCTACGTTGCCAAGGGCCCACGAGACTTTTAGGGGCTCAGGAAAGTGCCTTAATTTCTCTTAAAATCAGAACAAACAGAAAAAGAATATATTCCAGCTTGGGTTCTGTTTGTCTTTTCATCAATGCAGTTTTAAGAGATCCTTTTTTTTTTTTTTTTTTAAGATTTTATTTATTTGACAGAGGGAAACACAGCTAGAGAGGGAACACAAGCAGGGGGAGTGAGAGAGGGAGAAGCAGGCCTCCCGCCGAGCAGGGAGCTTAAGAGATACTTAATAGTTCTTTCATTTTACCAAGAGGGCAGGCCCCACAGCCACGCGCCCTAACCCAGTCCGTCTGTCCAGCCTCATCCTCCAGTGCTCAGGTGGGTGACCGCTTCCCCAGGGCGCCCTGCAAGGACTCCTCTGTCCAGCACCCCACCCCTAGCCCCCGCCCGCCTGCAGCTTGGCTCCCTCCTGAGGACGTGGCGCAGTGGTTTTGAGCACAGGCTCTGAAAGCGAGCGTCTGGGAGTGACTCCCAACCCTGCCAACTGTCCGTGATGTATATTCGGGCAAGTTGTTTGTGTCTCTGACCCTCCGTTTCCCTGTCTGTAACATCGGGATAGTAAGCGTACCCGACTCACAGAGTTCAGATAGATTAAATGAGTGAGTATTTTAAAGTCCTCAAAGCTATGCATGGCCCTGAAAAGTGCCATCTACCTGTTGATGAAAATCCTGGTTTGATGAACGCCTGATCTGTCCACTCGGCAGGAAGCCCCAGCAGGGCAGGGGTGGGGCTGGTTTTACCATCCTTGGGATCCCCAGGCCAGGCACATGGTAGGTATGCAGATGTTTGCATGGATGAATGAATGTACCCTGGTCCTCTTTCTTGTGCCAGTATATTCTTCGTGCTGTAAGTCATTCACATGATTGTGTATGATTTATGGATGAAAGCCACCCTGACCCCTTTGCTAAAATGTGCACTTGCTTTGCTGATGGCCATGGAAAACATGTCCTGCCTTCTGGGGAAAGCCCCGGCGATTGGGGGGGAGTTTTATCATGGAGGTGCAGGATTTCTTCCTAGACCCCGTAACTGTGGGTCCTGTCTGTGCTCCAGAGCAGGGAGCCCCTACACACTTGTGCCCGTAATATTTCAAAAGGAGACCATTTACTTTTTCTTCAAAGGGAGAGAAGCCCTTGGCAGGCAGCCACTGTCAGACCCCAGTGGGCCCCTCACTCAGAGCAGACTTGATAAAATGCCTACCAGCTCCAAGGCTTTCCCCGAGGAAACCTCCCCGCCCCTAGAGCTACAGGAAGTCACACTCATGGGTCGGTGAGTCCTGGGAGGACGGCCCAAGAAGCTTGGGATCAAATCCAGGTCTCCAGAGCTCAGATAAACTAGAAAGACCTCCGCCGCTTGGAACATCAAGTCCCAAGGCCTGGCAGAAACCCACTGCTGGCGGCCCTGCAGTCGCCCAGGCCCCAGGCCCTGGCTGGTCCCGTTGGCGCCCGTGGGTCGGTCCAGCCGGGCTGTCAGGCCAGGAGCCGGACGCATATCTGATCAAAGGAAAGCGGCTGGTTCCCCAGGCAGATTTGTTCCATGTTGACTTCTCTCCTCAGAGCCTTTCTCCTTCTATATCAAGCCTGGAGCGTATGTGCGCTCCGTGTCCCCCCTCCCATCCTAAAGACTTTGGACAGTCTTATCTGTAAGTTAATCTTTGCAAGAAATGAACGGGACAGGTCCTAGCTTGGCGCCCTGGGTCCCTAGGACCCGAATACTGCCGCGGAGTATGCCACTGATTTCTCAGCAGAAGTACATATATTGAGCACCTACTGTATACCACCAGCCTGTGCCATGTATTGGGACTGACTGTTGCCCTCCATCTCTCGTCGTAGACGAGGCGTACTTCCCTCCTTTGTCATGATGGCTAAACTTATTCCATACCCCGAGCCAGGATTTGCTGGGGGCTGTGCGGGCCAGGCCCTGCACAGACAGTAAGAGATACCTGACCTCGCAGAGCTCACGTGGGGGTGCCTGAGGATAGCTAAGACCACAGACCTAGTGTCACAGGTGAAAGATCTAGGGGACACTTTCCCAGCACCACACCGACACGGCTGAGCTGGGTTGCCACCCAGGCGTGGCTAAGTCTGGGCCTGGGTCCCTTCTGCTTTCCTGACAGTAGGTCATGGGCCTGGGGCCGAGCCCCGACTCGGCTCCCTGCTGCCTGACCTCAGACCAGTATTTGCACCTGTTTCCCCATCTGTGAAATGGGCATCACAGTAGGACTTGCTGTGATTAGGCGGCAGAATGCTCGTGAGATACTGAGCACAGCGCTCTCTGTGTGTGTGCAGAACACGCACAGACCGACCCTCCCTGCACACTCACGATGCGTGTGACCTGGGGCACAGCCAGAACGTCCTGAACTCTTCCGAGGAACACGGTGTACCTGTCGGCCCGGGGTTCAAGGCCGGGAGTCCTCTTCCTATGGCCACATGCTCAGCCTGTCCCCATCCAGCAAAGAAGCTTCTGTGGGCAGATGGTGTGTCAGCTCAGCTCAGAACTTGGACGAGCTAGAAGCCGCGAACTCCCACCACCCTGCTGGGCTGGTTCCCCTATGTGCCCGCCCTCCCCTACCCCCCCTCCCCTGCAGCCAGGACACCTCCTTGGGGAGGAGAGACCGCCCCAGCCTGCAAGGAAGTGCTCATTATCCCAGTGGGACAGGGCCACTCCCGGCCACGTCTCCAAGTGAGCCCGATGCCCCCTCCTCCTGCCTCCACCATCTGAACCGCCTGGGCTGCAGACGGCTCTGGTGGAGCCTCTGGGGCCAGATGTTATAAGGCCCAGCTAAAAATAGCCAGGGTAGCGGTGGGGGCACGTGCTGGGTGCCGACACAGGATCCCAGCGACCCGGCTGAGTGGAGCTAAGAGTCCTGCAGACCGTGCATACTCCATCTCCCCGCTTACAGGACCCACCCGGCCAGAGGGCCCCTCTTCCCTGAACACGTGGAAGGAAATGCCTTTTTCCACCCGCAGGATGGCCAGCGGCCGAAGGAAGGTCATCTGGGCTCTGTGCTTCCTGCTGCTTCTCCCTGAAGCCGGCTTTGCCAAGAATCTCTGGAAACGGGCATTGCACACGAGGCTGGCTGAGAAGTCCCATGTAAGTGCCTGGGAAGGGGAGGCAGGGAGGGGCTGGGGAACCCCCAGATGCTGTCTGTTCCTCAAGTGCTCCCGCCAAACACGGGCAGGGCAGTGTCTTGATCGGAGCGTGCCAGGGTCTGGGAGGGGGACGCGGAGGAACTCACCGTCCTCAGAAAGCTCCTGGCCTGTAAGTAGAGAAGCAGAGGGCACACCAAAAATGTGCAGGGGGATTGGGACATGCCTTCACCTACCAAAGTAGACTTTCTGCTGACAGCACCCAATTTCAGATTCCAGAGACTTGAAACTGAGTGTTTGGTGTCAGCAATCAATAACCAAGTGTTTATAAAATATAATTAGGCATTCGTGCGGTTATATACTCACTTAGTAAACAGTGAGTGGAAACTGCTCCGGGCCAGGCACTGCGTGTGGTCCGTGGGGACAAGATGAAGACACCAGCTCCCAACCTCGAGGGCGATGTAGGCGGGTGGGGGAGGCAGTCGGGTGACATGTGGCGGCGATATGAACAGCACAAGGTAGCACGGGGCAAGAAGCACATACCTTAGCGCACCCGTACCTTAGCGCCAGGGGC
This sequence comes from Spilogale gracilis, assembly GCA_004023965.1. NCBI lineage: Eukaryota > Metazoa > Chordata > Mammalia > Carnivora > Mephitidae > Spilogale > Spilogale gracilis. The sequence continues at coordinate 3,913 of PITA01005345.1, forward strand.
CCGGGTTTGCATCCAGACTCTGCTGCTCACCAGCTCTGTGACTTTCGGCCAGTTACTTGACATCTCTGAGCACCAGCGATCTCATCCAAAGCAGAAAGAGCAATGCATTCCTTATGACAAATGTTTTTGATTGCCGCTGTTGACCAGGCACCGTCCCAGGCTGCAGGCACAGAGACCATAGACCCCTGCTTCGGGGAATTCATGGTTAACAAGAGAGGCAGAGAGTAAGGTAGAAAGAAGGAAAACATAGTGTGCTTGCTGACAAGTGCCAAGGTGGGAAGTAAAGCTGGGAGGGGCCTAAGAGAGAGTGAGGGCAGGAGGGTGTAAAGTTAGCTCCCCGCCCCTCCTACACGGGGCACACAGAGACAAGGAAGGGTCAAGGAACAGACTCGGATGCTCTCAGGGTGAAATGATTTGCGATGCATGAAGCACTGAAAACCTAGCCAGTGCTCAATACATCTTGGTGGCTTCATTAAATCATTGTGGAATTGGTGGGTGCTTGCCTCCCAGGTGGAATGTAGGCTCCTCAGGGTGAGGCCTGATTTTGTCTCATTCAGTACAGTGTTTCTGATGCCATGCCAGGTCCCTGCCACTAGCTTGACACTCAGTACATCCTTGACAGTAAGTTGTGGGCAAATGCATTGGAGGAAGAATGGGTTTGGCTCCACGCAGGAAGAGGCAGGAGGGTTTTCCAGGGTCGGGTCATTGAACATTGAGCGTTGAAGGGTGAATAGGAGTTTGCCACATAGCTAAGTGGTCAAGGGGACTGTTTAATGAGTGCTGCCATGGTGAGATGCATGAAGCTGTACTGAGGCTAACCTTAGCCTCCTGGGTCGACATTCTGCTGGTCAGGCAGGCAGCCGCAGGGAGCGGAAGAGAATCGTAGCAAGTGAAATGACGGTAGGTGTTTGGAGAAGGGAGAGCTTGTACAAGACGGTGTAATCACAGAAGGCTTCCTGGAGCAGGCGAGACCCCAGCCAGATCTTGAATAACTATTAAGAATACGGAGGAGGAAGGACATTCCTGGAAGAAGAGTCAATGTAGGCAGAGGTACCGAGGCAAAAATAGTGCATCCAGGAGCCCTATAGGAGAGGGTTCCTTTGTGCAGGGAGGGAGAGAGACCCTGCTCAGGTTTGACCCTTCATGCTCTTTGCTGGCCCAACAGGACAATTTCGTCTTCCAGAGTAGTTAGCACTTTGGTTCTAGGACCACAAAGGGATTTCCAGTACGTCATCTAGTCTGACCCCCCAACCTCTGTCCCAGTGTGTCATAGGAGCAGATGGTGTGGCATCTCTCTAGGAGGAATGGGGAGGTGGGGCAGTCGGGGATGAGGTGCCCGGGGGCCGGGGAGGGGGGGTTTCAGAAACCAATTTGCTTCTAGCCACCGTTTGCCAGAATGCAAGTGCTTTGGGTCTGCCCCTCCCTGGATGGGCGCTGTGCCCGGCTATCAGCAGAAACCAGACTCCTTCCCCCGTGCTTGGACACAGGAGGGGTCTGTGCCAAGGACTGGCCTTGAGAAAGCACCTGGGGAAGGATCCACACTGTTGATTTGTGGGCACAAAGCCTAGGGATTCATCTCAGTGGCATTGCTACTGAGCTATGCGGCCTTGGGCCCCTCGCTGCTCCTCTTCGGTCCTTACCTGGGAAACGAAGGCAAAGGACCAGGTGACGTCCAGGGCCCATGCAAATGTCCAACAGGGAAATTAGGAATATAGGAAGCAGCTGTGCCACACCGAGAAGCATGACTTTCCCATGCTGCAGCCCCGGCCCCCCCCCAGACCGAGGCAGGTCTGCAGCCGTGGCCGTGGCCCCTGGGGGGCTGGGGGGCAGGCCTCAGGGCATTGAAGCCAGCTCGTACCCACTCTGCAGGGTTCAGGAGTGCCCTTATTAAAATCAAATCCTATAAGCATATCAGTTTTTATATATTTTTTAGATAATTTCACATATTTTATATAATTTATATTTAAAAAGGAAGTAGGTGCTCCTTATTCGGGCTGTGTCACTTGCTCGTGGTTGTGCTCTTGTGGTTACTAGTATTGTGTCTGCGTGCATTGAGGGCTGCTGTGCGGCCCCGCCCTGCTCCTGGACCCCCTCCTGCTCTCCCCTTCTCAGCACAGGGAGATGGCGGGGCTGGTCCCTCCAGCCGCGGGCGGAGCGGGCAGAGTGGGCCCGGGGCTCTTCCTCACCCCTGTGTCCATTTGACTGCCCAAGGACTTAGAAACACAGCAGAGAGAGAGGCGCTGCCTCTGTCCCCAAGGAGGCCATTGGGGGGCTTGTCATAAGAAAGGGGGCTCCCCTCTCGGAGCCTCGGCCCCCTCACCCGCAGCAAGGGGAGCCGGCGCCTTGACTATGCCCTCCAGGGAAGTGGTGGTGGGGAGCTTTCTGCTTGCCGGCCCAGAGCCCCCTTCTCTACATGTGCACTATTAAAAATAAAGCCAGACCAGACAAATGCACAGAATCAAATATTTGCCAGGCTGGAGAAAACAGAAGCGGAAAGTTTGTAAATGGCCCAGTAACCTTTTTTTTTTTTGGAGGGGGGAGGGGGAAGCTCAGTCCTTTCTGTGGAGCTGGGGTTTGGGGCTTGTCCTTCCTGGCATTTGGGGAAACAGTTCTAGACTGCGCACTCGCCGTGTGTCGGGCCGGGCGTTCGCTGCGCTTTAACTCTAAGGAGCCTCAGCAGATTCCACCGCGTGGGGCCTGTGGCAGCCGCCCCGTCCTGGGTGGCCCGGAGGTCTCCGCATGTCCCTGCGGCTGAGTCTGTTTTATCCCTTCAGTTGGATGTGGTTGGACAGTTCGCACCCTGCCCTGAGGGCCTGCCCAGCAAAGGGCCCTGAGGAGGGACAGGGACAGGCATGTCGTTTTAGGGTACCCCACCAGGACCCCTTCGCGCACACAGGCATCTCTTGGCCCCCTAGGAGTTGGCGACCAGCCCCTGCCTGCTTGACCCGGCTTCCTCAGTCTCCCCAAGCTCCTTCTCCTTCCTCTTGTTACTTCTGGGAGCTCTAGAACCCTCTACAGCATCTCCTATTTTTTGCTAAGTTAGCACGAGTGGGAGAAGCAGAAGGCCCGGAGCTGTGCACACCTCCCGTCTGCTCTTGTCGTTGTAAGACTAATTCTTGGGTGGGGGGCCCTGCCAGCTGGCACACAGGCCAAGATGCTGGGGGGTTCGCACCGTGGGAGCACGGGGAGCTGAAGGACAGGCCCCAGCCCCCCAGTCTGCTTCTGGGCACCAACATAGCTGGCGGCTGGGGCTCACCACCAGCACCCCTGATGATAGGCATTTCCACATTAAGTTAATTGAAGCCCTGGTGAGGAGTGTTCTGGCTGCAGCCTTTCCTTGCTCCTTGAAAGACATGAGATTCCACCCCTGCAGGACCTCTGGGATGCCTCCGTCTAGAGGAGGAGGGGCTGTGCATGGGCCCCGAGGTGTTCCTGATCAAGGGCTGGTGGCTCCTACCTGGGGGCAGGAAACATTTTAAGATAGGGCAAGGGTGAGCTGGCTGGTTAGGTGGGTAGATGGAAGGAAAGAAGAAAGAGTAACTGGATAGCGTGATTTTGGGGGTGACCTTGGGCAAATCACTGTCTACTCTCTGGACCCAGCTTCCCCATCTGAGGTTGCAGTCCTGAAATTAATCCCAGGCGGAAATGGGCAAGGGAGGAAGCACCCGGGGCCGTGTGTGGTTATAATCTGGGAGTGTGCGTGCGGGAGGGAGGCAGGCAGGCGAGCACAGGGAAAGTATGTGTTTGTCTGAGCAGCACTAGTCGAGATTGCCAAAGCAGGAAACAGACCAAGGGTCCGGAAGCTCCAAATGAGGGAATGAAACACGACTTCTCCACATAGTGGAATATGATTCAGCCATAAAAATGGGAATGAAGTATTAACGCCTGCGAGGGGAGGAATGAGCCCTGAAAACATAGGCTAAGTGAAAGAAGCCAGTCACAGAAGGCCACATACTGTATGATGTGTCTGTACAAAACATGCAGAAGACTTAAATCCATAGAGACAGATGCTAAATTAGAGGCACCAGGGGCCGGGGACAGGGAATGGGGAGGAACTGCTGGTGAGAACAGGATTTCTATTCGGGTGATGCAAGCGTTTCAGAAAGATAGATGCTCTGATTGCCCAATATTGTGAATTAATGCCACTCAATCGTATGCTTGAAAATGGTTAAAATGGCAAATTTTATATGTAGATTTGACTGCCTTACTTTTAAAGAAGGGGGCAGTGGAAAACCAAGGTACATATCTTAGGCATCCTGAAGTTCCATGGGATCCATGTGGCCAGGGCACTGGGCCGTGGTCCCTTCTGTCCCCAGCGCCTCAGGCAAGCATTCCCAATGCTTTCTCCTGCCCCCTCCCCGCCATAGCTGGTCTTAGCTTCACGCTCTTCTCAGAAGACCTTTCCCTTAAATGTTTTCACATCGTCCCGGCCTCTTTGTAGAATTTAGCTCTATTACCTGTGTGACCACTGTTTTACTTTGGCTTTAGTTTTTCATTAACTACCTTTGCAGATGACAGGAAAAAAAAAAGGCAGTTCATTTGCTTTACCTGTGTGTGGTCTGGTTTGGGGTCTGTCACCTGTCCTGGAATTGAGCCCCATGAAGGCAGGGACATCTCCTCATTCAGCTCAGCTGTCCTCGGAGCCAGCCCAGTGCCTGGCATGTAGTCTGCCTGGGAACTGTGAGTGTACCATGAATGAATGAATAAATTAGGTTAAAACCTTCCAGAACAGGATAGGAGGGGATGGAAATTTCCAGAAGACTTCCTGTGCACAGCAGTGTGTGTGGACGCCCGTTTGGTCTCATCATGAACTGAGATGCGGTCCTCCCTCGTGTGAGATCCCGGTTCTTGCGTACCTCCTGGAGGAAGTCCCCTTAGCGGTGCACCCAGTCCCGCTCCCCGAGCCCAGGGCTGAGGTCCCAGGGCGTCAGGAAATGACATTCATCAAAGAACACTGAACTCGAAGACTCTGTTCCAGGGAGAGACATATTTTTAGAACTTTGACGTCCAAATTCCAGAGGAAGAGCAAGTAATGCTAGAGGAAAATTGGCTTTCTTCCGGCACTAACAAATCAGTCCTGGGGTGCACTTTCAGGTCTGGCTGTTACTGGAACATTCCTAAGAAGGGTAAAGCTCCTGCACTCAGAATGAAGGGGGTGGAGAGGACAGAGGGAGGGATATGAGTAAATGGGGGCAGCTCTGGAGATTGGATTCTTTCCCCTTAAATGGAAATGGTGCAAAATTGTTTGCTCATTATAAAAATAATGTTTACTGTAAAAGAAGTACAAACAATACAGAAAGTTATAACCACGTAAAAAAGATCTAAATTTTTCCTCCAAGACGTAAGCTCTGTTGATGTTCTGATGTGGGCGTGGCTAGACATTTCCACGAAACAGTTACACTCATACCCTTTTTTTCCTCAATGGTATTTATTCCTATTGTTGAAAAATTTCTTATTGCTATTATTGAAAAATTCACATGATGTAAAATTGACCGTTTTAAAGTTCCCAATTCCATGACCCCGAGCACACTCGCGATGTTGTATGACCATGACCTCTAGTAGTGGTCATGAGTACCTCTAGTGTACTTCCCATCGCCCTGAAAGGAAGCCCGGTCTCCACTAACAGGGAGTCCCCCGTCACCTCTCCCCCGGTCTCGGGCAGCTGGCAGTCTGGTCTTCATCTCTATGGATTTCCAGGTTCTGGACAGTTTGTATAAATGTAACCTTTCACTCTCTGAAATTTGTGTCTGGCTTATTGGTACTGTTTTCTACCTTGGGTTTTTTGTTTTGTTTTGTTTTGTTTTGTTTTGTTTTGTTTTGTTTTTTTACCGAATAGTCTATGTTGATAGATTCTTCCGTATGTAGACCTGGTAGCTCTGTGTCCTCTTCTCAAAGGCTTCTTTGGCCTTCCACGGTACAGATGGGCAGTTATTTCTTCATCCAGCCACGTTTGGTTGGACACCAGGCTCTTTGCATCAGTAGAAACCAGACTTGAACTTGAAGAATTGGGCTTTCCACCTAGGAGTCCACACTTGGAGTTTCCTTATGCTCCTTCCTGAGGGTATGGGCCGCAGAGTGGCTCAGTAGACCGGCAGAGGTCTCCGGAATGATCTCCCTGAAGAGTGAATTAGCATAGCCACCTGGAAGGAAACTGGAAAGTTCTTGTTCTACCATAGATGTGTGTTCACTGGCTGTTTGGAAATGGACTTGTGACATAATCCCTTAGCACGGATGAAAATCAGAGATGGAAATCACGGTTGCCCTGGGATTTTCATGAAAGATGCTCTCACTCCGGGGTGAGCTGTCTCATTTGTCCAAAGGACCTGATATGCCATTATTTTATTTTCAGCCGAGTGGTCATGGAGGGCAGAGCTGACGGGGCCGCAGAGTATGAGGACCAGGGTGATTTCTTTCTAGAGTGTGTACCTGGGGGGTTGGAGGGCAGTTCTCTGACTGTGTCCTCAGCTGGGGCTGGCCCATGGGTGGGCAGGTGGTGGGGGCATGGGAGGGGGGGTCCCTGAGCTGACCAAGCAGGAGGGAACTCACAGGCAAGGGTGGGAAGTTGCTCCCATCATAGGACAGACCCAGGTGTGAATCCCGCCCCTGCTGCTTACCAGCTGGGTGGCCTTGGGCAAGTGCCTGCCATGTTTCTGTGCCTCTGTTTCCTCATCTGTCAAGTGCATTAATAACAGCAGCAGCCTTGGAGGCTTGTGGGAGGACTCAATGGGATTTAGTATGTGAGCACCTAACTCAGTGTCGGCATACAGTAGGAGCTTCATAAATGCTACCCGCTCTGCTGTTATTATGGATCAGACTGCCCAGATTCCGAGCCTGCTGCCTCCCAGTGTGGTGACTGTATGCCTCAGTTCCCTCACCTGTACAATGGGGACAGTGATCGTAACTAGAGTGAGGGTAGATGCTGCTGCAGGCTATCGTCAGCCCTGGGCATGGCTGTTTCCACGTGTCTCCTTCCTTTTAGGAATTCTGCTGGTTTTTTGCCCTCATCTGACAAAGACATTGCCTCATGATGTTGTTGCTTGAACGTCTCCTGTCTCCTGGAGGTACATCTTTGGTCTCTAGCTAGATCCAGACTCCTCCAGGGCAGGGACAAGCTTGCAGGGTCCATTGGCAGCTGCATCCTGTGAGTGATGGACGGCAGCGAGGAGGCAGGAAGAGAGGAAGACCTGGGGAGGCAGGGACCAAAGCTATCATCAGCTGACAGACCTCTGACTGGGAGAGCGGGAGGCTTCCAAAGCCACCAAGGCAACCACAGGAAAAGGAAGCAGAATTCCAAGACTGAAGTTGCCGAGGGGCACAGGTGCGAGCTCATGGGTTCCCACCACAAATGCATGCAGCAGGTGTGACTTGTGTGCCCATTTTGCAGATGGAACCAAGGCTCAGATAACTCAGTGGTTTTCCTGTATGACCACAGAGCTACAAGTTCAAACCCAGACTTGTATGAGAGACCACTTCGCACTGGCCAGAATGACGAAAATCAACAACTCAGGAAACGACAGATGTTGGCGAGGATATAGAGAAAGGGGAGCCCATGCTGTCAGGGGGAGTGCAAGCTAGTGCATTCATGCTGGAAGATAGTATGGAGGGTCCTCAAAAACTTAAAAATAGAGCTCCCCCACGACCCAGGCAATTGCACCACTAGGTATTTATCCAAACGATGCACAGTGACCCGAAGGGGCACATGCACCCCAATGTTTATAGCAGCCATGTCCCCAATAGCCAAAGTATGGGAAGAGCCCAGATGTTCATTGACAGATGAATGAAGAAAGAAGATGTGGGATACAAACCATGGAAAAAAAAAAGCCCCCCCAAAACAAAAAAAACCCAAACAAGCCAAGACTTGTCTAGTTCCTAAACCCGAGTTTGATCCCTGCTAAACTCAGCCTGTAGTGTTTATGAGGCCATAGGGCTCAGCCCTCAGCCCCATCGCTCTTGGTACACTCAAAAGTCAGACGCTCCTAAGTTCTTGCCCCAAAGGAAGGGGAAGCAGCTGGAGAAAGTTCTAAGTGGAGGGAACAGTGTGTGAAAGGCCTCAAGACCAGGAGGAATAAGGGGTCTGAGCAAACCTTCAGTAATCAAGGCCGTTGATTCTAGATTTATAGCTGGGATCCGTTAGTTGGGCTTTGGGACAGAGGAGTGGACTCCTTAGGCTTGTGACCCTCGTCAGCCTGTGGCCTTGGGAGACCTTTCATTCTCCAGGCTTCAAGGGCCTCATTGATTGAACCACCACAGATCTGTCCTGAGTGCCTACTCGGTGCCAGGCACTGCTCTGGGTGCCAGGGACACAGGTGGGAACAAAAGCCAGGGAGAGGGCGTGTGTTAGTTACCTGGGGGAAGTGAGGGTGGAGCCAGGCTGGCATCTTGGGCAGGAAACACAGCCTGTGCAAAGGCCCAGGGGTTGTACCATCCCAGAGACCTCAGAGAGGCCAAGATGGCTGGACAGGAATGAGCAAGGGAGGGGGTGAGCCTGGGAAGTGGAGGGGCTGGGAGTAGGGAGGCCAGCCCTCTCCATCTGGCCTATAACCCTTTGTTCCCCCCCCTGGGCTGGGACACCACGGGTTGGGGGCCAGGGTTGATCTATTTATCTCTCTGATAGAAGTCAGTTCATTCTCAGAACTCTGGGAAACGTGCTTTTTCAGGACCCTCTTTGAGCATCGCCTTGCCTGACATGAAATATTTTCTCAAACATTTAATCCTTTAATCTGGGCCCCTCGGGGGAAATCAGTTCTTTATCACCCACAACCATCTGTTGTTTGGGCAACACCGTAAATAACTAACTCGGAGAGGTGACTTCTAAGGCGCTTATCTCTTTTGTTCTCTCCAAATTCTGGCAGATGAAGTTTGAATTTTCCTGGGAGAGGAGGGCAGGGGCATGATCTCTCTGCACCGCTCCCCACCCCATGGGCCTCCTAATGCCCCCAGACTGGAAGTCGGACTGGGGGGTGTGGAGGGTGGGAGACAATGTTTCACTTACGATCTGCAGGTCACAGTCAGGTCTAGAAATGAGGCCTTCTGCGTAAACAGGCTAGGCAGAAAATCCCACCAGGCCTCCCGACCCTCCCCATCCTCCCAAGGAGGCCCGGCCAGCTGCCATGTTCGATTAGGATGAAAGTGGTCAGGCCCCAACATGGGCCAATTTTGTTAATTCTGGGGGGAAAAAAAAGGAACTAAGAGCCGATGGTGTGGGATTATGTCCCTTGCTTGCAGCTTGAAAATTATTCATGATGATATAGGAATTACAGGGCCTGGTCCGAGGGGTGTGTGTGTGAAAAGGCCGAACCAGTTTGAAAATCCGCTCTCTGGTGTCCCCTTCATTTGGGGGGGAGAACCACCAATCTCCTGAAGCCTTTGTTTCCTTAGAAGCCAAACGTTGGCTTTGTGTTTGTTTTTACGTTTTACAATAAGTGACCGACATATTATGGGAGAAAAGATGAATTCTCTGTGAGAAGCTGCGGTGAGATCATGAGCCCCACCCTCCCCAGGCTGCCCCTACCTTACTGGTCACTGCTTTCTTCCCTCTCTTGCCCTCCCTTTAAGCCCCCAGGGCTACCTGGGAGGTAGACTGGAAACACACCTCTCCTTGTCCTGGGAGATGCGCCTGGTCGGGTACCTGAATCCTCCATGACCAGACGCCCCCAGCAGCGGACTGGGGGCAGTGCATATACTTGCGCCCTGTCACAGCTGTGCGGTCAGGGGAAGGCCATGGACACATCTTTGACCTTCCCTCTTTTTACTCCCTTGAGGTCAGAGGCCATATGCCATTTTGTTCCTTGCTCTTTTTTTTTTTTTAACTAACATGTTTTTCCTGTCATCAAAAATGCTTCAGAAGTACTTCTCTTGTTTTTAAATTTTTTGATTGCTTTCTTTAAATTGAAGAAACAGTGTGTGCATGGCAAAAGTAATCTTGCAGCAGGGCAAATGAATAGGCAATGAAGAGAAATCCTCCTTGGTTTCAGAACTGAATGGTCCTCTCTGAAGGCAGTCTAACAGTGTCTTGTGTTTTCTTGTGTATCTTTCCAAAAACGTTCTATGCATGTTATAAGAATGTGAATGTGCTTATTTTAAAACATCTCTAGGTGTGTAGTATACAATCAATTCTGCACCTTAATAGCCCTCATGCACCACTGTATCTAGCTAATCTTTCACAAGCAGGCGAAGAGCATGGATTCCAGTCTGCAGATGAGCTTCGCTTGTACCAGAGGGCAGGAATCTGAGATTTGGATACATTTGCAGAGGGGCGGGGCCTGGGGGTACCTAGAGATTCAGGTGACAGGAGCACTTTAGGTATAGGCGAGTTGGTGGGGCAAGCCAGGGCGTTTTTCTCCCAATGAACCTCTTCTATGAGTGTGTGTGTGTGTGTGTGTGTGTGTGTGTGTGTGTACACGGATATGGAAGACTTGCCATCCGCATGGCCCACTTTCAAATCCAGAAGCAGAACAGTGTTCCCGGCGCCGAGGGGTCTGGTGTCGGAGGGACCCAGTGTGGGTTGCCTGGTGGGACAGGCCCCTGGACCTCACTTCCAAAATGCTTATTTTATTGGTCGTGTGCCCATATTTCCTACATGTTAAGTACTGAACCTGATTTTTAACTTTTCATTGAACAAATACTGGAAAGTGGGCAAACCCCGTGTCCAGCGTCCCACAAAGTGAATGCACCCTGTATCCAGCCCCTAGATCGGGAAGCAGAACCGGGCCGGCCCCCACAGACCAGAGGTGCCCCTCCATTCCCCACCCTCCCCCCAAGTGACCCTTCTGCTGAGTTCTCACAGCACACATCCCCGAGAACTCCGTGTTCTCTTTCGAGCTGGTGGGTGTTTTTCTTCCGCTCAGCCAAGTGGTGTGGATTTATCCATTGTGTGATGTAGAAATTCTCAAAGCTCTGCGAACACATGGGAATTGCAGGAGATCTGCAGAGAAACGCGCGTGTGTACGTGTCTAGGTGTGTGTGCATACACGAGCGCGCACATCTGCCCGGGATTCACGTCCGGCCGGGCGCCCTCCCCCCCGCCCCCCGTCGGGCGGCGACAGGGGCGAGCAGCCCCCGGTGCGCCCCCGGGACCCGGTTCCCCAACATTGACGCGCGCTCTTCCCGCAGGCCGAGGAGGTGGCGGGTTCCCGGCAGCCCCGCGCCGACCGCTGCCCGCCGCCGCCGCGCTCGCTGCCCCCCGGTGCCTGCCAGGCGGCGCGCTGCCAGGCCGACTCCGAGTGCCCGCGGCACCGGCGCTGCTGCTACAACGGCTGTGCCTACGCCTGCCTGGAGGCCGTGCCGCCCCCGCCAGGTAGGCGCCCGGGGTTGGAGGGGGGTGAGGCGAGGAGGGGCGGGGTGTTCGCGGGGAAACGGGTGCGGAGCCGGCAACCCGCATCCGGAGGCTGCCACCGCCCTGAGCGCTCACAGCCTGGGAGGAGCCCCTTGGGGAAGATGCCCCCTCCTGAGAAGATGGGGGCAATTTCTCATTAAAAAAAATCCGGGGCTCTGGCTTTCCTTAGAAATCCTGGACTGCATTCCCTGGGCCACCATCTGCTGGGATCCAGGTGCCCCTAGAGGGCAGCCGGCCTTCCAGTTTCCTCTGGACCCCACCAGGCCCACGTCCCTCGACCCTGGATCCTGGCCCCGAGGTGGAGACCTGGGACCTCAGCAGTCAGGATGTGGTGCGCTCCTGAGAGGCAGGGGGAATGCAGGCCGCTGGGTTCAGGTCCACTGGCCAGCTGGTCATCCCCCTGAAATCCCCCCAGCTGTAAAACAGGACTGAAATGAGAACATGCAGCCCCTGGAGGGCTCTGAACGTTGGCTGAGTTGGCAAGGAGCAGATCACCAGTAAAATGTCTGTTGAATCTTAGTGGCAATTTCTTTGGGTGAAACAGCCCTCAGGGACTCGTTCATCTTTCAAGGGAGGAAGTTTTAGATCCCTTCTGGAGAGGTTTGGGAGGGGAGAGATGGGAGCCTGTGAGGATGCTGGGAAGAGGGTGGGCAATGCGTTGCCCCCTGGGGGGGAAAATGGTACCCCTAAGTGGGTAGGATGGGCGCAGTGAAATCTCCTTCCCTCTGTGTACTGCTTGGGGCTGAGTCTTCGGATGACAACAGCTGGCTTGGACCTTACCTCTCAGGGGGAGGAAGGCAGGCCCAACCCTTCCTCCCAAGGCCGAAGCAGGAACTGCACTTTATTTTCTTTGGGGTGAGGTCTCAGTGGTGACAGGGTAGTCACCACTGTCAATAATGCTCTTAATTACAGTCTGCCCTGCCTTTCAGCACTGTTTCTTGGGCAGGGACTAGGTGGGGCCAGGAAGGCCTCTGTAGGGCCCTTTATTTAAAAAAGGCAACACGGCGCCCCCTTCTGGTGGAGGAAGCACATAAGCACATAAAGGGACTTCTCTCTGGGTGTGTAAGTCAAAAAAGGTGCCCCTTCCTTCGGACTGTGACAGTGAGCAAGGATTCTAGGTTCCTTGCCACCAATGCCAGGAGCTTTTGAGCAGTGTACAAACTAAACAACTGTTCATGACATTTCCAGCAGCCTGTCCCTACATCATCTCATTTAATGCTCACACAGCCCTATAGTGGGGAGCCTTATTTTACAGTTGAAGACTCAGAAGCTCAGAGAAGCTGAGTTGCCGGCCCAAGATCACGCAACAGGCAAAATTGGTATTCCAATCCAGTCTTCTGACTGTGGAGAAGCGTCCAGTGCTTTAGGCCCCGACTGCAGGGACGTGGGGCTCTACTCTTGTATCTGGGCCCGTACGTGGGCATCCTTCACTGCCTTGAACATCCTTCCCCCAGACACCCACATGGCTTACTTCCTCACCGGCTTCAAATTTGGTCCAGATGTGGTCGCTTTTTCAGGGAAGATTTTCCTCTCTTAATGCCAAACCCTCCCGTTTCTAGCTGTTCCTTACCCTCCTTTCCCTGCTTAATTTCTCTTTATAGCACAATCTAGAACATTGTGTTTCGTTTGTTCCTTGGCTGTCCCCCCCACTCGCAGGGCAGCCCCCATAAGGCAGGGTCTGGTCTGTTTCATTCATTGTTGGATACCCAGCTTCTAGCTGCTCTCTGGGCACCTGAGAAGTCCTCAGTGATTATTGAATGAATCAGTGAATCAGTGAATGAGTAGCCTTCACCAGCCAGGCAGAGGGGTCCAGCTGTTCCTTAGTCCCAGTAACAATGATAATAATAACATCGAACACAGAGTTTCTCACCCTTGGCATCCTGGACATTTGGGCTTGATAATTCTAGTTTGGGGTGGGGTAGGGGGCTGACCTGGGCACTATGGGATGTAGAGTAGCATCCCTGGACCTCCCCCCACATTTGAGATGCCAGTAGTCCCCCCATGCCACACTGTGACAGCCAAAATTTCTCTAGACTTTGCTGTATGTTCCATGAGGACAGAATCACCCCAAATTAAGAATTACTGATCTAGCATGAGCAGGTGACCTGAACTGTACCAGGCCTGGTTGTAAGCATCTTAGGCACTTCATTGCAGTCTTTAGGTAGGTTTCTTCCAATGCAGATCTTGAGATAAGAACTGGGGTGCAGGTAGTTCACCTTATAGGTGATCCCAGGAAGTTTTATGGAGGCACGGAGAGGGGAGACCCTGTGCCTCCAGGCCTTTAGGGGTCTGCAAGTTAAGGGGAGACCTTGACCATGTTTCACTTTCTAGAAATGCAGCAAACTATGTATGTACATCTCCAGCTTCTCAGGAGCCTTTGACCAAGGCAAGGAATACAAACAGGAAATAGTAATACAGTTTCCTATTTGGTAAAAACTAGCATTGAAAGCATTTTCTGTCACATGGTCCAAGGTGGTAGGAAGGAGGAGGGAAGAAGCAAAAGCCTGGAAATCAGCCTGCAGAAACTCCTCATGTCATCCCTCCAGTTAGAAATTGCAGACTGCTTGTTTGCTTCTCTGTTCCAGTTTGCCCACCATGAGCAACTGTTTCGTGATCATCTTGAGCTCTCTCTCTTTTTTTTTAAAGATTTTATTTATTTGACAGAGAGAAATACAGCCAGAGAGGGAACACAAGCAGGGGGAGTGAGAGAGGGAGAAGCAGGCTTCCCGCCAAGCAGGGAGCCCGATGCGGGGCTTGATCCCGGGTCTCCAGGATCATAACTTGAGCCGAAGGCAGTCGCTTAACCAACTGAGCCACCCAGGCGCCCCTATCTTGAGCTCTTATAAACAAAACACTAACCAGAATTTTTACCAATATCTGCCTATGTGCCTTCAAAGATGCTAGACAGCACATCAACCTCTTTATTTTTGTCATATTTGGGAGTCCAACAAAAGCGAAGGTCATGAGTAAGTGTGATATCAGACCACTTTCTTTGATCTACATAATGCATAAAAATATTTTTGGGGTGAAGTTGGGGGCAGGGACAGAAGGAGAGGGAAAGAGAGGATCCCAAGCAGGCTCCACACTCAGCATGGAGCCCGACATAGGGCTCAGTCTCACCACCCTGAGATAATGACCTGGGCCAAAATCACGAGTTAGACACTTAATTGACTAAGCCACCCAGATACCTCTATAGTGCATAAAATTTTAAAAAATTAGTTGCCAACACTTAAAAACTGGCAGTTTATACTTTTTAAAAAAAATCTACAAAGTTAAAAAAAAAAAAAAAGACCCTACAGGCTCTAGGAACACAGGGAGTATTAGCCAGAGCTGACCAGCAGCTGACCCACCAAGGCAGGGACTGTGCCCAGTTTACCATGGTCCCACCTGACATGCTTTTCTTATGTATGTTACCTGCCTGCTCCCTGGAAGCACTTGGGCTCTCCACCCCTGCTTCAGGATCTTGAACACTTTTACAAACTACCATGTGGGTTGCTTTTCTTGTTATGAATATATTGGCCACAGAGCAGGCTATGCTGCTATGACAAAAAGACCCACGAAGTCAGGAATCCAACCTATCAGTTATTTACTCCTCTCTTGGATAACAGGCCCGTGTCGATGTGTGGCCCATGACAGGTGGGTGGCTCCACTCTACTCGTCCAGGTTCCCAGGTTCCTTCCATCTTGTTGCTCTGCGTGATCTAAAGTGACTCCCCAGCTAGAGGAAGAGGGAAAGTCAGAAGGAAGAGACACAGGAAGTTGTGTCATTACCTTGGCTCACATCCCATTGGCTAGAATTCAGTCATGTGACCAAACCTAGCTGCAAGGAAGGCTGGGAAATGTAGTCTCCAGCTTGGCCACCCTGTTCCTGGGAGAAACTCAAAGTTCTGTTACTGAAAGGCATGGCGAATATATGGCAGGCAGCCTCCATGTTCTCCCCAACTCCCAGAGACTGGGGCATTTCTCAGCTGCCTGCCCAGGGCTGGGACAGGGGCAGGGCTCAATCTAACCACATATTATTTGTTAGTTTTAGACTGGCTAGTGCAGCCGAAACCTCGATGGCTTGGTGGCAATGGCTGGCTTCTGGATGGCCCTGAGGAGGTGTTGCAAGGTACCTACGGGGTGAAGCCCACCTGCGCCAGGGTCCCTCCTTCTCAGGCTGCCTCCCTTCCAGCTGGCTGTGTCCTCTCAAATACCTCAACACGTAGAAGGGTGGCAGCTGGGACCTGGCCCGCTTAGAATCCCCAGGACAGTATAGGGCTTGATGCTCCCTACAAATGGGGCCTCCTGCTTTCCTCCCCCCACCACACTGGGGTGGAGACTTGAAAGGGATGGGGTTGTGCATGGTTTTCCATTCCCTAAAATCATAATAAGGGGTTCCCTGCTTCCCGAGGGTGAGGCTTTCTCCGGGTGGGTGGAGAGCAGGCAGGCGGCCCCGGGGTCTAGAGAGCTGGAGGGCATGAGTGTGTGCACTTGTGTGTATCAGGCCGTCCCTGTGACTCTGCACACATCTGTGGGCACGGCCACATCTGGGAGGGTGTGCGGCTATGTGCGCCCCCGTGTGGCTGTTCGGGTGCTGCGTGAATGTGTGTGCATATCCGCGTGCATGCAAACGTGTGCCTATAGGTGTGAGCGTGTGTAAGAGCCGTGGTGGTGAAAACGTGTGCGCATCAGGATTTGTGTAGGAACGCGTGTGTCCGCTGGTGGCTGCAAACGTGAGTGCATGTACGTATTCAGGAATCCTGTGTCCAGGCACAGGATTTATGTGTGTGAGTGTGTGTGTATTGGTGAGTGTGTGTGTCACCCTTCTGTGGGTGAACACACGTGACTGAAAGTGCGAGCATGTGTGTAGGTGAATATGTATGCCCCTCACTGTGCACACGAGGGATCCGGGATCGCGTGCCTTTGCAGGCCGGTGTGTGTGTGTGTGTGTGTGTGTGTGTGTGTGTGTGAACACACTGCTCTGAGTGAGACCCAGGGCGCGGCCTGGAAGGTGGGAAGGTGGTGTGCAGATGGGAGGCAGGCCCTCTAGCTCACGGCCTCTACCTGACCCCCGGCTGTGTGTCCATCCCATAGCTGAGGCCTGCAGCACCACGGAGGACGGGGCAGAACCCCTCCTCTGCCCCTCGGGCTACGAGTGCCACATCCTGATCCTCGGGGATGCGGCCGAGGGCGTCCCCAACCGCGGGCAGTGTGTCAAGCAGCGCCGGCAAGCAGGTGAGTGTAGGCGCCCCAGCCCCCTCTCCCTAGAACACTGCACGTGGGATGCCTGTCCCAGAGACAACCGCCAGTGTCTCCCCAAGCCTGGCCGAGAGCTCCTCCAGTCCTCCTTCTCCTATGTTTCTCCCTTTGAGTCTCCCACTCTTTCCCTCCTCGCCTGCATGGGACGCAAGCCTTCGAGCCCTGCTATCTCCTAGCTGGGATCAGTGGCTCCAAATCTCTGAGCCACAGTATTCTCATCTGTGAAATGGGGCCACTGTGTGCCGTTACGGGGATTCATTTAAATCATACGTGTAAAGCCCTCAGAGCAGAGGCAAGCAGTATTAGGTGCTCAGTAAACATCGGATACTTGATATCCATCTGTAGGTCTATTTGCTAAATTGTCTGAGAACCCTTGGTCCCTTGTGGTGGATAGTAAATAGCAGCTCCATCAGGGAAAGGCATGGATAGCATTGGTTTAGTTTGCATGAGTTTTCCCTCAGAGAGCCGGGCCCACAGAGCGCGGATGGCTGGTGATGCCTAACAAAGCCCCCCAAGCCTCAGGCAAGGCGTAAGGTCCACAGGACTTGGAAGAAATGTGTGACAAGTGAAGAATCTGGAATTTCAGGGAGATGTGAGTTGGTCTTGTCACAGCTGAGCTCATGGGACTCTGAGAACCCAGACCCCGGGCCCAGTGCCCTGCTCTGCATCTCTCAGCCCTGAGAGCTGGGACTGGCACCCTCGGTCAACACCGAGGCCCAAAAAAACAAAACAGGGCACGTGATCAGCCAGAGCATTTCTTTTTCTTATCGGAGAACCTTATTTCCCGGAAGCATTTCTAAAGGACGCATTTAGGGGCACCTGGGTGGCTCAGTGGGTTAAGCATCCGACTCTTGATTTTGGCTTAATCGTGATTCCCTGAGTGCTGAGATGCTGAGATTGAGCCCTCTGTCAGGCTCTGTGCTGGGTATGGAGCCTGCTTAAGATATTCTCTCTCTCAGCCTCTGCCCTTCCCCCACCACTTGAGTGCTCTCTCTCTAACTCTCTCTCAAAAAAAAAAAAATTGCCCATAGTAGGCATCTTGGTGGTTTCTCCTACATTCCACCTGCTGTTGGGGTTGTGAGTGCATTCTCTAGCCAGGCAGCCTGGGCTCCGGTCATCCCTTGGCCCCTCACTGCTGTGTATGGCAAATAGCTTAACTTTTGGGGGCTTCATTTTCCTTACCTGTAAAATGGGCTCATAATAGGCTGCTGCACGCTGTCATCTCTCTTACGGAAGAGGAAGTTGTCTACAGTGTGCACAGCTAACCAGGAGCAGAGGGAGAGTTCTGAACCTGTCCACGGACTGCAGAGGTTGTGGGTGTGTATGGGTGTGTTCTCCCCTCCTCCACGAATGACCAGAGCTTTTCGGATGGAAATGTAAGCGAGGGGCGCCTGGGTGGCTCAGAGGGTTAAGCCTCTGGCTTCAGCTCAGGGAATGATCTCAGGGTCCTGGGATCGAGTGCTGCGTCGGGCTCCCTGCTCATTGGGGAGCCAGCTTCTCCCTCTCCCTCTGCTGTTCCCCCTGCTTAGGCACACGCACTCCGTCTTGTCAAATAAATAAACAAAATCTTAAAAAAGATTTTTTTAAAGCAATAATTTCAGACTTCAGAAAAGAGGCAAGAATAATAGCTTGACCAGATGACCCATCGATTGTTAAAATGTGGTTGCATTTGCTTTACCATTCTCTCTCTTCCTTTCCCCAGTTCCCACTGTCTCTCCATGTAGACCTGCATATTCATTTTGGAGACTGTTTGAAAATAAGTTGCAGATCTCATGCCCAACCCTAGGATGCCAGTCTCCTCTGAGAGCTGAGGCATTCCAAGGGTACCAGTCAGTTTTCAGTTTTATGGTACATCAGCTTGGAACCCTACATTTGAGGGGTTCACGTCTTTCCCAAGAGGAGTATGAACGTCAACACAGGCAGGAAATCTGCCTCTTTGGAGAACAGGGTCCGGGGAGTCAGTGCATTTCTCTGAGTGGGTTTGAGATCACTCAGAGGCGATGTGTCCCGTGTCCCTCCTGGCTTGCCTCTGACACAGCTATGTGGCTCATACTGCGTGCAAAGGACAGAGAGTCGAGCCGGGAAGATCTATTTTATTAAAATGACCTGTGATCATGTTTGGTAAACATGGAGGTGTGAGGGGGCTGTCCCACTCCACCAAGACCCCTGGGCCCTTCCTGTGACACTGGAGTTTGCCCCCAAGGAGAAGGAAGGCGCATTCCTGTGTGCTTCATCCTCCCCAGCCTGGAAAGACCCAGCCACTGGCTTGAGGAAATAGTTGGGGCCCTTGTTGCTGATAAGTTATCTACCTGAGGGTGTGGATCGGCTCTGCTGGGTTCTGGCCCCTCGTGCTCTACATGTCAGTGTGGGCCCTAAATGCCCTGCTGCTTTTTAGGGTGACCACAAAACAAAAGGAACAGAATGTCTCGCTATTGCACAAATGGGATCTCTACAAGGGGGGGACATAACATTCTATCAGTTTCTGGCACATGAAAGTGCTTTGTTGGGGCACCTGGGGGGCTCAGTTGGTTAAATGACTGCCTTCGGCTCAGGTCATGATCCTGGAGACCCAGGATCGAGCCCCACATCGGACTGCCTACTGGGGGGGAAGCCTGCTGCTCCCTCTCTCACTCCCCCTGCTGTGTTTCCTCTCTAGTTGTGTTTCTAACTGTCAAATAAATAAAATCTTAAACAAAACAAAACAAAACAAAAAACGGGCGCTTGGGTGGCTCAGAGGGTTAAGCCTCTGCCTTCGGCTCAGGTCATGATCTCAGGGTCCTGGGATCGAGTCCCATGTCGGGCTCTCTGCTCAATGGGGAGCCTGTTTCCTCCCCCTCTCTCTGCCTGCCTCTCTGCCTATTTGTGATCTCTCTCTCTGTCAAATAAATAAATAAAATCTTAAAAAAAAACCAATGGTGGTTTTGTGTGGCTTCTATTATTTGCATATTGATAGTTTAAATGAAATTATTTTCATCCTCAGAATAATACAAGGTGCTAATTTTTAAAGATTTATTTATTTGAGAGAGAGAGAACAAGAGTAGAGGGAGGGGTGGAGGGAGATGGAGAGAGAGAATCTCAAGCAGGCTCCCCACTGAGCATGGGGCTTGATCCCCGGACCCTGAGATCATGACCTGAGCAGAAACCAAGAGTCAGACACTTAACCAACTTGAGCCACCCAGGCCCTGATGAGTTGCTAATTTTATGCCCATTTCCAGGTGAGCAAACTGAGGCCTGGAGAGGATTAGCGAAGCAGTGGGATGAGATAGCTACTCATTACTTTGTTACATGCAGTGAGGACATTCAAGACCCCTTTGAACAGACTCAGAAAAGTACCAGATGTTCCCCATGTGAATCACAGTAATCACACTTGCTGAATAATATATTGAAATTCGGCTTCTGGTTCATGTGTTAAGACAGTGGCTCCCCTGGCTTTGGGACCCTTACACTCCAAAAACATTGATGACCCGATAGAGCTCTCCTTTGTGTGGCTCTGGGTAATTACTATATTAGAAATTGAAGCCAAGCCATTAGAAATATTTGTGTTAATTCGCTGTAGAATGATAATGATGAACTCATTCATTAAACAGAAATAATATTTCTTTTACAAGAAACTGTACTTTCCAACACACATGAATGGAAGACGTCCCCGCTTTACATTTTTGCAGTTCTAATATGTGCATGAAGAGAAGCGAGTTCAATTCTCACGCGTGCTTCTGCATTCCATCAGCTGTGACATCACACATCACGCAGACTCTGAAAACTCCATGTGCACTTGGGAGGGAATGAGAGTGAAAACACAAGTAATTCTTTGGTGTTATTATGAAATGGTTGTGGCCATATGAACTCATTGGAAGGAGTTTGATCTTCTTATGTGTTTTTCAGATGGGCGATTCCTCCGACACAAATTTTACAAGGAATACCCAGGTAAGAGAAGAAACCACTCTTCCTTTGCAGAGGAACAGTAAGGATTTCTTGAGTGAAAAAGAAAAATAGAATCCCATTGACTGTTTTGAGAGCTGTAGTCTGAAGCTGCTATAAGGGAAATGCCCATACTCTTCCCAGTTGCTTTTATGCCATCAGATGGCCTTTGGGTGATGGGATGCCAAGATGCTTCTGGTGGGAAAGTCTCTCCTCCATCCGGAGCAGCCCTCCACGTGGCATCTGACATGGGCAGCAGCCATTCTAGGTTGAAGCCTGGGACTGAGGCTTAGGGATGTCTCACTGGGGACAAAATGAGAACTAGAATTGGCCCTGTTGCCTGATGGTGATCAGAGGGGCTCATGGAAGAAAAATGGCTTTGTTAAATGTTAGAACTTGGGACTGGATACGCTTCAGTCCTTCCTACTTTCGTTCAGGGGATTGAAAGCATGGCTGATGCTATTCTTGTATCCAGTCATTCATTGATTCATCCATCCAGTCTTCTAATCTTCCATCTGTCTTTCCTTCCATCCTTCCATCCAGCCATCTATCCGATATTCTATTATTCCATCCATCCTTCCATCCATCCATCCATCATATCTTTAAGACTTTACAACACATATTTATCAAGCATTAACCTTTATTCTGTGCTAGAAGTTTAGATTACATTTGTGGTCATGGCGGACCCAGTCCCTGCCATCATGCAGTTAATATCAAGCAGGAAATACAGCCATAAAGAGCCTCCAAGTAGTTATTTAGTAATAATAGTGATTAGGGTGATTGAGGTCACATACAGGACACTATAAAAAGGACACCTTAGACTTGGATGTCAAGGAAGGCTTCCTAAGGAGGGGACATGTAAGCTCAGCCTACAGAAAAGGAAATAGTGGGCAGAGGTATGGCCAGTGTGAGAATCCTGAGGTTGGAGGCAGCGTGCCCGTGACTGCAGCTGGGGCGTTGTGAGCAAGGGGGGTGGTGGCATAGATTGGGCCAGGAATGCAGGCAGGACCGCCGTGCACAGGAGGCATGGCCATGGTGAGAGGGGAGAGGCTGCAGGTTGGCGTTGGGTGACCTCATTTGGGGAAGAAGAGGGGATAGGGCCAGGGCACCTGCTACTTGGACTTTACTGGACAGTGGCTGGTGAGCCATGAGCATCTGAGTGGAAGACATGACTGCCCTGACACAGCCCTGGTCTTTGTGCAGAGGGTGATTCCAAGAACGTGGCGGAGCCTGGGAAAGGACCCCAGAGGCACTTTCCATAAGACAGCGGTGCCGGTAAGTGGAGAGGGTGCTGGCCAGGTGTCCTGGGAGCTTTAATCACCAAGTTGACAGTGAGAGGGGAGACTAGGGATTCACCTGAGGGTAGAATCTAAAAATTCTCTTACAATATCAAAGTAAACAGATGAGAACTTGGTTTGTAGCCAGAAGTGGAAGTTTCTATCCCATCTGAATCTGAACACTAGACTAGGTTGCAACTCTCCTTTCCATTCCTTATCTTAATGCCTCCATGAACAGTAGAGGCATCCTCCGTTGTCCCCTGAAGTCCATCCCTCGCTCTCTCCCTCATCCCTCTCATCCCTCTAACACTGGATACTCTCAAGTGCCAAACGCTGCTCCGAGGGGCTTACCTCCTTGCAGGAGGCTAAAGAAGTCAACAAGGAAATCAGCCCGCAGTAAGTGTTGTGAAGGAAACAGACAGGGGCATGAGGAAGAGTAGCCAGGTTGGGAAGGGACCGTGTGGAGGTCACATCTGAGCCTAGATCTGCATGGAGAAGAAGCTGCCTTGGGAAGACTGAGGGAGCAGGTGTCTGTGCAGAAGGAGCTAGAAGAGCAAAAGTTCCCTGGGGCAGGAGGGGTCTTGGCTTCGAGGAGCCACAGGGAGGCTGCTGGGGTAGTAACAGAATGATGGCGGTAAGGCTGGCACCCGAGAGGGATCCCAGGGAAGGCATAGGCCCTGCCCTCAGACACTCTCCGGGCCGAGGGTGTGTGCCTATGGATGTCAAACCCTGGTAGCATCTTTGCTAGTAATCCCCAACCCTGTGAAAGCCGGATATAGGCACACAGCCAGCAAAGGCCCTTGAAAGCAGCTCATTTCCCCAGAATGTCCTTGAAAGGCAAACATCAGGTTTCAGATTCCAGAATATTCTGGTGTGAGTCCCCTGGGAAAGTCTTGAGCCCTTGTGGGTGAGTGCCAACGTGTCTATTACCTGCTGATGACAGGACTGGTCCTTGGAGCGGGTGTGACCCACCGAGGACGGGAAGCGGTGGGGGAGAGCGGGGCATGAGAGGCTATTTTCCGTGGGTCTGGGCTTAAATTCTTGACCCAGCACATGTGACCTTCGGCAAATGCCTTCCACTCTCTACATCCCAGTTTCCCTATCTATAAAATGGGGATGATGGGGAGGGATGTGTTAGGAGCGAAACAAGTCGGTACCCAGAGAGACTGAAAGTAAGTTAAGAATTCTGTCTTAGGGAAACTGGCATCTCACTGGTGTATGTGAGGTGTGACAAAGGAGGTAGATGGCATGGACTGTGACCTCGTGTTCTGCCCCAGCAGCGGCTCATGGTCTTTCCTTCTCTGCTTCTCTTTCAGCCGACTGCGAGAACATTCCTCCATTTTTCTGCTAAGTCTTGGACACAGTTGGATAAAAACATGATTTGACCCCTGGAGGTCAGGCCCATCTTGACAGAGCATGACCTCAAAGATACTTAGAGACAAGACAGCTGGCTTTCAGTGCCAGCATGGCTCACCTGGCCAGGTGACTCTGTGGGAGCCCCTCACCAGCCCCAGGTCCCTGTCGTATCGTCCTGGAGATAGAGTGCACCTAGCAGTCCCGCTCGACCTGTCGGCCCCACAGACCCACCTCGGCAAGAGGGCACTGCCTTGAGCTGCACGAAGCTCCTTTTCCAGAGAGAGTTCAATGTTTTCTTGACTACACGTGTCTTCCTGATTTGTCTCTGGGAGGCATGTACCTATCCCACATGTTCTCAAAATAAATTGCTCCTTACAGAATGGAAACGAACTTAGCTACTTAGGTGGGATTCATAGTTTTAATCCCCCACGATCTTAAACTGCATGTGCCGAAGCCCTCGCACCCTGGATGTGGGTGCAGGTGGGGGGACCCTGGGGTGAGGGGTCCCCTCAGCTTTGCTGTGGTGGCTCACACTTGGCTTTCATGAAATTCTCAGCAGTTGTCCACCAAGCGGCCTATGTGTCTGTTTTCCGAATAGTGTAGGCGGTCCTGAGTCTCACGGCGGGAGTGACCCCAGGGGGCATATGGGCGCCAAGTCTGTGCGAGGCTCCGGTGCCCTTCAGTGACAAGGAAAGGGCTGTCCCTAGGGGAGCCTCTGCCAGAGCGGGGACCCCACAGGGCCATGGGCAGAGGCCTGGGAGCATCAGTCACACACATCTCATCAGCCCTGCGCAATACGGACACACATTTGTGTAGGTGTGTGGACAGGAGTGGCTCCATTTACCATTAAGTCATCCCTTTCCCAACAGCCCGAGGTACTGATACTGATCAGACCTTTGGAGGGCTCAACCTTCCAAATTCCAAAGTGGGCTTCTGTGAAGACAACGTGCATTTCCCATATTTCAAAACACAAGCAGCCCCCGACCCCCGGCCGCAGGCACCTCCCCGACCACGGATGCACGCTTTCTCCTGTGAAATGCACACTTTCTTAGAAAGCACTCCAAGTCCACTTTAAAGTAGAGACAGGTGACAGACGGGCCTCAGCGCCTCCACATTGTGAAGAGCTACTTGGGTTTTCGTTTTGTTCCGTTTTGTTTTTGTGGGAAGGTGAAAGGGAAACAGTACACGAGGAATAGAGACTGTACCTTTGCCACACCATGCGGGCGGACATTGTGACCTTCCCGCTGATGGAATAGAAAGGTGACTTTCTCCAAGAATGGCAAGTCCAACAAGAGACCAATCCGGTCTCCATTTTGGGAAGTGAGGTTCATGTGTGTCCGAGCCAGGCCTGAGCCACTTTGTGAAATTCACGCCCACGATTACGGGGATTCGCAGCTTGGGTCACCCGTGAAACCAGTAGCCCCCCTGTCCTGGAGGGTTGATCTCACTGGATTTGGCTGAAGCCTCTGGGGGAGGGGGAGGGGGGTCCACTGAACAGCCAGACTGATCAGGGCTGAGGGCATGGTACCCAGAGACTGATCAGCCTGGGTTCCCATCCTGGGCAAGGCACGTAGCCTGTCTGAGCCTCAGTTTCTTCTTCCACGGGATGTTCGTTGTAAGAATAGCTGCCTCTCAGACCCGCTGGGGAAGCCTCAGGAAGATGATGGGCAGCAGGTGCTCAGCGGGTCTGGTTATGATTCCTTATTATCAGCCTGGCGCCGGGGTCCCTTGGAGGCACAGCTAACCCCCACTGAGAACTCTGGGGAAGCCCAAATAATGAGCCTCTAATAGGTGTCCCCTCCTCCATCTATAAATTGTCCTGGCACACTGCCCCTCAGGAGCAGGGAAATTCACTAACTTCCCCACTCCCTTGTCCCTCATTCGTCATTCATTCATACATCCATTCTGGCAAAAAATTATTTACCAAGCACTAACCACGCTTGCTTGGTGAATCCCAGATGCCCTGCTTTTTCACCTCCTCGCGCCTCTGACGTTGGGGTGTGTCACAGCTGTGGCCACCAGGCAGTGTGCGTCACTGCCCACACACGAGGATGTCGAAACATACGGGTTGGGCATAAGCAAGCCCGGTGGAAACTTCCAGGAACAACAGAGGAACGGCCTTCTGGGGATTTCTGTGTCCCCGGCACTCTCAGGGATACATGGGACCATTTTGGCGGAAAGACTTGGATGCTGGCAACCCGGAGTGGAAAAGCGATTCAGAAAAGTTGGGTCCACACGTGATGACCTTCTAGGAAGTTACCTTATTCCGTCTATTTCACTTCTAGTTCCTTTGTGAGGTCTGCGTGAGAATGGCACATGATGGCTCTGACACTTGCTGGCTGCATGACCCTGCACAGGTCATTTGCTGTGCCTCAGTTTCCCCATCTGTAAAATGGGGCGAAGTGACCTCTTGATACTGCTTGGGGAAGTAAAAGTGTCGTGCCTAGGCAGCTTTTGGTGCCTGGCTCGTAGTATGTATGTGTAAGGGCTCTCTGCTATTATTGTTACGATTACTGCCCCTAAGGAAGACGTGACAGCCCCCGCTTGGGAAGACAGGCCTCACCTGAGCTTGAGGGGTGGCAAGAACCAGGGAGAGAGTCCCCTAGTTCTGTCTTCTCCGGGTTGAGTGACCGTCTTCCCCATGATGTGAGATGTGGCCGCGGCAGCTCCAGACTCCATCTTGCACACCTGTGCCCTGCCTGCCACCCCTTGGTACCCTGGGGAAGGCACCCATTTCTGGCTCATCAACCAAGGACAAGGGAAGGCTGGAGGAGGAACTGGCAACTCTGCCATGAGCAGGGGCGATGAGGAGAGTGGGGGGGGAGGGGTTGCGCCCCGAAGGGGTCCCAGGAAAACGCACACATCAGGGGCAGGCGGTCTTTTAGATGTCCACACCAGAGGCCTCATTCTAAAAACCTACAGTGAACCTCAGAAAGTCTTGTGAGTTGTCCAAGGTCATACCCAGCCAGGCAGTGATAGTGGGCAATGAATCCTTAGGAGGAACTCCCTGTGTTCCTAGCCCTTGCCCTACATTGTAACATTACTCCTCACGGCAACCTTGGCCTGGGGTTCAACTCCTTCCGGACACTTACTGTGCTGCGGGCACCTCTGCGAGCCTCCTACAGACACAAGCAATTCATCTGAACTATCCCAAGGCACAAGGAAGACCCTATCAACCCATTTTACAGATTAGAGAAACTGGGGCACCAAGAAATAAAGTCACTTAGCAAGTGTCACACAGCTGGTGAATGGGAGGGTAAGGATGCAGGCCTAAGTAATCAGATTCTGGTCTTTGCAAAGTAGGGATTTTTTTCCCCTTATCAAAGAGAACAAGCCTGTCATTTGTGTTGTTATATGAACACGTACAGGTACTGATATTTGAATAAAATATATTTTAAAAAGATTTTATTTATTTATTTGACACAGAGATCACAAGTAGGCAGAGAGGCAGGCAGAGAGAGAGGAGGAAGCAGGCTCCCTGCTGAGCAGAGAGCTCAATGCAGCCTTGATCCCAGGACCCTGAAATCATGACCTGAGCGGAAAGCAGAAGCTTTAACCCTCTGAGCCACCCAGGCGCCCTTGAATAAAATATTTGACTTGAATAGGACATTCTCCCACCTTCGGTCATTCAGAGCAGAGAGATACTACTTATTGTTCTCCTTGGAAGTGCAAATTACAGGAAGCCTTTCTAGAAAAGACTGTACAAACGGAAGAACACATTTGTTTTCCCCCCCTTTAACTGTCAAAGTCAGATTATACTTTATACTAAGCTTGTCTACCCATTTTTCTTTTTTAAAAATCATTTTTAAACACTTTTTATTTGCAATAATAGTACATTTATGGGACACGCGAAGAGACGAGCTGAACAGGGAGGTCCCCCTCACCCGCGGTGACAGTTTGTGTGACTGACACAGTAGCGCCACCAGGAAGCTGGCAAGGGAACCTCTGCATCGCTCCAAAGTTTTGCCCTAGTTCCAGGCTGAAGCAATTCTCCCAAGGCCTCGAGGCTTGGAACAGGCCTATCAGGAGCCCCACCTCTCATTTTCCTTCTTCCAGAATTTAGAGGATGCCAGCCCACTTCTCCGAATCTGGTCTGGAGTTTTCTCTCTTCCCATATTGAAGAGTCACCAGAGACCGTGGCCACCATGGTGGCTGCCTGGGGATCTGTCTACTGCCACGGGGGCAGGAGTGGCCTGGGCTCTGAGAGGGCTGAGTCCCTCCTGATAGCGAATGGGGCTTTGGAGAAGGGCATCAAAGGGAGAGGGCACTGGGAAACAGCAGACCAACCTATGGGCTGCCCCAGCCCTGCCTGCTGGAGACAAAGGGCCTCATGTGAGGGTCCTGAAAAGTGGCTGGACCTTGGGGGCCCTTGGCTGACAGCATGGGCTGGCCAGGGGCCTCAGCCACTGACAAGGCTCTTCCATAAGAGAAAACTTCATGAAACAATCCCCTTGTCCCTTGGGATGACTGACTTAGTTACAGTCTTTCCTGGGGCCATTTTTCTACCTGAGCTGCCAGGGTTAACTAACTCCCCACCCCAAGCCTTTTCTAGAACATTCACAGAGAGATCAGCAAGATCATCTAAAAAGAAGGCAGGTGAGGCCCTTCAGGTAAAGACAGTGTAGGACAAATCCTATCTTAGAATCCCAAGAAAGGAGTCCTCACACTTTCACCCGTGAGTAAGCCACTGGGTGACAAGGGCAAGGGTGCTCTGGCCAAAACAGATGTGCAATCACCTGTGGGCTGCCGCCTGAGATTCCAGCATTATCATGTGATCTCTGCTCTGTCATCACATGGCCTTCCCCTCAGTGTCTTTGTCCCTCTGTGCCAAGTTCCCCTTTCCTTTCTTCTTTAAGGACGCCTTTCATTGGATTTGGGGCCCATTCTAAATCCATGATGATCTCATCTCAATACCCTTAATTTAAGCATATCTGCCCTATTTCCAAATAAGGACACATACACAGGTTCCAGGGCTCTGGGGATTAGGAGGGGTATACCTCTTTTTTGGGAGGATAGGGGAGCACAATTTAACTAAGTATAGGGAGCAAGTTAGCTAACTTAAATCGGAGTAGAGGAAAGGCATCTCAGGCACAGGGAGCAATATGTGCAAAGGCACGCACTAGAAAAGTTCAAGGAAGTGCAAGCAGTTGGGCATGGTCCGAAATGGGGGGCCTCCGGGAGTGGGGGGACAGGTCGTTAAAAAGTGCCAGCCTGTTCACAGAGTTTGAACTTCACCATGAAAACAATGGGGAGCCACAGAAGGGTTTGCCTGGGTTATTATCTACCTCATTCGATTCTCCCCTATTTCTCTGAGAGGGCAGTATAGCCTATCTTCATTTACAGGTCAAAACAATGAGGCTCAAAGGGGCCTCGTCATTTGCCCAAGAACAGACCATCGGGAAAATGTCAGAACTTGGATTCGAAATCAAGCCTCATCTAACCCCTTAAGTGGGATGACGAAAGCCGCAAAGCTCTGCCTGTCCACGTAAGGCTGTCCGGGAAGGCAGAGAGGAACAGAGGTGGAATCTCGCGGGGATCAGGCACCAGGCCCACGGCCCTGAGAACGGTTCTCTAACGCTGGGCCTGGGGGATGCCATGTTGGGATGCTGAGACCCCGCCCTGGCCACAGATGATTGGCCCAGGCTTGCATCACCTGACTCGAGGTAGACCAATCAGACTCTCGCATCCCACTGTGCTCCTGGGTCTTTTTGACGCTGCCAGGGACCTGGGAGCCCGGCTACCTTCTCGGGACGTCGGAGAAATGAAAACAGCACTTTCCTTCACGGCTCCCGTGGGATACCGTGGAATCCTGGTGGTGAAGCTTTTTGCTCAAGGCCTGGAAACCCTGGGCAAAGGGCAGCCGGCTCTGCTCGATGTATGAGCAGGGCGAGCGGCCCCGGGCAGCGCAGGGGCCACCTGCCGCCCGGTGGAGGAGGAGGAGGAAGAGCCCGAGAGAGAGCACACGACTTCTTGAGCACGTTCCAAGACGAATCCAAGCGATAAGAGTCTTGGCTGCCCTCCCCGTCCTGAGGTCCCAGGGGGGACTCCGTGGTTCCCCCGCCCGCCCCGGTGGCCCGCAGCCCCTGCACTGGCCCAGGCTGGCATACGTGGGCTTCTGTTATTTACCATCAAAACCAAACCCGAACGAAGCCAGTACGAAACAGCAACCAAAACAACAAACACCTTGGGGACATTTTGGCAAGACATTTGGCCCTTGGAAAACGCCGGAACAGCCTTTGAACTGGATGCCAGGGAATTTCTGCCCCAGACTTGGTTACCACATAAACCAGCCCAAGTGCCCTGTGGGGCAGCCTCGGAGACTCCCGAGAGGCCTCGCCTCCCAAGGAACGTGCATGTGATCTGCCGCCCCACATTCCACACCCACACCTCCCGCTCCAGCCGGGCAGGCTTCTGGCAAGTTCCATATTCAACCCAGGAACTTGTGCAACAGGTGCCTTGAGGTGGCAGAGGCCCCTGCCTGCTAGGCATTACCTGGCCAGGCCCAGGCTGGAGGATGTGTGAGAGGGGAGTCCGTTGGGGCAGTCGTCATTTCCGGAGTTATGTGCCAGGATGAGTGCCAAATATCCATCCCCTCCTCAACCACCAAGTTGGAAGGGTGCCATCGTTTGCATTGGTAGCAGAAGGAATTGAAGCGTGGATATTGCTAGCTTCTTGCTCAAGTTGATCCAGTTACTACATGTGGGAGCCAGAGATTTTTTTTTTTTTACATGAAATCAGCAAGATTTATCATTAACACATTTACATAGAAACAAGTAGAGAAGTGGTATAAACAATTTACCAGTCAACTACCATTGTTTCATCTAACCCTCAACTTTTTTGCAAGGGCAGAGCCGGGAGTATTTTAAAATAAATCCTGAACATCTTACATATCCCCTGTGAAGGCTCCAGAATGCATCTCTAACAGATGAGGATTTTTTTTAACGTACCCATAAGCTCACTGTCATAAGGACTCGGGCTGGGGAAGTTCGTGTTGGAACCACCTGGGAGAAGGCAGACAGTCCCAGCTGAGTCCTGTTTCTTCCAAAGTAGGTAAGTTCACTGCAGAGCCGGTTCCCCAGACCAGCAGCACTACTAGGGAACTCATTAGAAATGCAGGTTCTCAGGCCCACCCCACACCTACTGAGTCAGAGACTCGGGTTGGGCAAGCAATCCCAACTTGTGTGTTTTAACACATCCTCCCTGGGACTCTGAGGCCAGCTCCAGCTCGAGAATTTCTGCTCTGGAGAAAGACAGACAGCCCATGGAGGAGATTCCATTTTTGCATTTTGTTGGTTTATTATTTAAGCAGGTTCTAACTCCAGCCCCCAAAGGGTGCTGAGGAGCTGGCCTTAAGGGGTATTGTTTTCCGGTTAGATTCGGCCAATCTGGAACCCGATGGTTAGTGGGTGGGATCTGGCTCCTCCCCTCACTTCCTGGGGGACCCTGAGCCAAAGTGTCCTCCTCATCCTTAAAATGTGCAGCTGATGGCACGTGCCTCTTGGGCTGGCCGTGAGAAGGACAAAAGGTAAAGTATAGAAAGCAGCTAGAATTTTCCACGGTGTACAGCAAGTGTTATGGAAGGACCCATGTTCTTACCAAACATGGGTGGCAAGGCCGAGGTAGGATGAGGAGGAGCCTGATTCTCAGGGGCAGGGCTGGGGATGGGCCTCTGGGGAGGTGTGAAGGAGATTGGGGCGCTGCTGGGAAAAGCAGGGAAACCCCCTGAGGCAGGGAGGCTGCAAGGCAGTGATGTGGCAAGAAATGGAGGGGAAGGACCTCACGGTTGCCCAGGGTGATGGGCTTCCCAAAGTCCCAGAGAGAGGACGGGAGGGGCCTGCCCTGCTCTATGAGCTATGATGCCTCTGGGAGCCCCAGGAAGGTTCTCCCGTCCTCCAGGGCCCAGCAGGGAAACGTACAGGAGTGAGGGGGGCCGGTGGACTCCAGGAAGATTCAGGGCCACACAGCTGGGGCTGGGTTCAGGGCAAACCCCAAGGACAATCACCCCGGGTGTGGTTGTCTCTGAGGCTTGGAAACACGAGTTACATATTGTTAATTTCAAGAGGACAGACTCCCAGATCCTTCCTTTAAAGGATAAATTGAACAGAGTGATAGAAATCTTGTTTCCTTGACCACGCACATGAGAAAAGAGTCACAGGACTTAACCTATGAGAAGGGGGAGTGGCACAATCGGGACGAGCTTTGAAGTAAGATAGTCCCTTTCACCCCTATTGCTGATCCTCCACTCCCCTCCCCTCTGGAGGCCACTAGTTTGTTCTTCTTTTTTTTTTAGTTTATACTTATTAGTCTATTTCTCTTCTTGTTGTTTGCTCGTTTGGGTTTTTGGTTTTTTTATTCTACGTATGTGCGAGATCATATGGGATTTGTCCTTCTCTGATTTCATTTAGCACAGTGCCTTCTAGGTCTATCCACATATTGCCAATGGCAGGACGATGTCCTTCTTAGAGCCAAATAAGATCCCATTGTCTCTATCCACCACACCTTCTGTACCCATCCGTCTCCCCATCCACACAAGTTGCTTCCATACACCGACTATGGCAAAAAATGCTCTAATAAACAGGAGTGTGTATATCTTTTCCAATTCCTGTTTCTATTTTCTTTGGGTAAATACCTAGAAATGGAATTACTAGATCATGTAATACTTCTATTTTTACTCTTTTAGGAAACTCCATACTGTTTTCCATGGCGGCTGCACCAGCTTGCACTCCCACCAACAGGTTTCCCCGTTCCCCCATCCTCGCCAACACTTACTTCTTGTCTTTTTGATACCAACCATTGTGACAGGTGTGAGGTTGTATCTCACCATAGGTTTTATTTGTATTTCCCTGATGATGAGCAGTGTTGGGCATCTTCTCATGTCTGTTGGCCATGTGGATGTCTTCTTTGGAGAAATGTCTATTCGGGTTCTCTGTCCATTTTTTAAAATCAGATCATTTGGTTCTTGGCAGTGTTATAGGAGTTCTTCATATATATATTTATATACTAGGCTGCCTTCTCTTTGGTTGATGGTTTCCTTCACTGTGCAGAAACTGTTTAGTTTGATGTAGTCCCATTTGTTTATTTTTGCTCGGGAATTTCATTTAAAAAATACATTTAGGGGCACCTGCATGGCTCATTTGGTTAAGCGTCTGCCTTTGGCTCAGGTTGTGATCCCAGGGTCCTGGGATCGAGTCCCATGTTGGGCTCGCTGCTCAGTGGGGAGCCTGTTTCTCCCCTTCCCTCTGCCCGTCCCCCTGCTGGATCTTGCTCTTTCTCAAATAAATAAATAAAGTCTTAAAAATACATCTATATTTGCTAGAAAAATCTATGAATCTATCCATTAAAGTATCTGTTTAAATTCATGAATTCACAAAAATATTTTTAAAAATCTCATGGATCTTCTTCAGAGGATGATGAAAAATCAACATGTTATCTTGAAAACTGGTCAAGGGCAGGGATCAGGCAGCCTGTCTTCCTTTGCCTTTACAGTCGGTAACCCGATTAGAGATGAGGGAAAGCATCTATTTAGGAAAATATTCCAAGTAAGACTTCCAAGGAAACGGGATTAGAATATCACGGTTTTGCCCAATGAATTAGTGAATCTAAACGCCGAGAACCAGTGAGTCCCAACATCACAGAAAGTGACGACCTGGCATTGGGAGCCCAGGGAATGGCGCCTGAGCCCGATGCCGCCTCCCCATCATGAGCACATCACCAGTTTGCTTCTAGGGCAGAGGACAGATGAACGTGCAGGGCTGCCCTTGGAGTGGGCGATGTGCCCAGTGCAGACAGCGGGGCATGTTAGAGGCCACAAGGCCTGGGTTTCCCAACAGATAACTTGTAAGGGGGCTGGGGAGTTAGAGGGAGGGGCAGGTTGCAAAATGGCCCCTAAAGATGTCCGTGTGACATAGGACCTCACGTGGCCAAAGGGACTCTGCAGGTGTGCTTAAGTTAAGGATCTTGAGAGAGGGAGGTCGTCCAGACGGGCCGAGGGCGATCAGAAGGGCCTCATCAAATGGAAGCAGGAGGGACGAGAGGAAGGCATGAGCAAGACTCGACCAGCCGTTTCTGGTTTTGAAGATGGAAGGAGGCCTCCTGAGCGCAGGAATGCAGTGGCTTCTAGAAGCTAGAAGAGATAAGAGCATGTATTGTCCCCCAAGCCTCTGGAAGGAATGCAGCCCTGCCAACTGTGGGACTTCAGTCCGGTGGGACCATTTCAGACATTTGACCTCTAAGACGGTGAAGAATCGGTTTGTGTCATTTCAGGCCACTAAGCTCTTGATGGTGTTTTACCATGGCAACAAGAAATGAATGCAGATAGGAAACCAGTTGGTTAGAGAAATTCAAAGGTGTGACTACAGTAACTTGTAACACCACGTTAGCAACACACACAAGACCAAACGAGGGTGGCAAGCCTTGAGCACGTGAGCATGGCCGTCAGGAGAATGGGCACATCTGCGGGGCAGGGTCGGGCGGTTGCTGTTGGGGGAGCTCCTGGGCGGGTCTCCATGTCCCACTCTCTGTCCCAGCTGGCTGGTGGCTTCCAGGGGTTCACCTGATAACCAGTCATTAAGCCACACCTTGGTTTTTGTGTGGTTCTTTAAGACTCTTGTGTTTTACAACTAAGGTAACCGTAGTGACATTTGCAAGGTTGATTTTGTAGCTAGAATCAGGCCCCGTCGGCAGCCACCGAATATGGGCATTTTCTCCTGATCTTGCTGAGATTTCTAAGCCAGCGGCACAGAAAATGACACCCAGAGAAAAGAAAAACAGGTCAGCAGAGCTCATGACTCACATTATGCCCAGGAGCTGGGCAGAGTGGACTCATCAGCAAAGGGAACATGGGCCGGGGGGATGGGGGATGGTCTGCACGTGTCCCCGTACACCTCAGGGCCCCTGCCCCACCTGTCACTCTCCATGGCGGAGACAACGGCCCTGTGCTGTCACCGCAGGTTTCCTGGCAAGATGGTGCCCCAGGTGCCCAGCATGGTGACGGGCTCCACGAGGCCCCCATTCTTGGTTCCTTCCCTTGCTCCCCTGCTTCATTTCTCTGCTCCGTTGGCTGGGGTCTCCTAGGGTCACCTCCCAGATAAACCACTTGCTCTCAAACAAAGGTTTGGCACTCAGAGAAGGTTTAGCTAGGTGGGAGGAGATGGTTAGTGGAAAGCACCGGCATGTAGACAAAGCTTGTGGCTGCTTACTGGCAGCTTCTGCCCCGGGCCTGTCCTGCCCTGTTCCCGGCTCCACACACCATCTCTGCTGCGTACAGCCATTTGGTGAACAGACAGGTGGGGGTCTGAAAAGGGTGCCCGTTCCCCCCTTCCAGGAGCATTGGCAGATCTGTGATGGTGTGGCTGCTGCCCCCCAGCCTCTAGCCAGCCTGCTGAAGCCCCCCAGGCAGCCCTGCTGGGGTCTGTCCCAGGTATACACAGGGCTGTGTAATTCTCCTGTGACCTGGTCATTCTTCATGGCCACCTGCAGGGTGTGTATAATTTTCTTCCATTTAGAGATGAGAGAGGCCAAGGCTCAGAGAGGCCCAAGTTCCCAAAGAAGTGGAGAAGCCGTCAGACTAGGGCCTGGGTGCTTGGGCCACACGGCGGGCTTCCCACGGGACGGTGTAATGCGGTGGGCCACTCTGCAGGCGTTTCCTCCCGGGCCCTGTGGACAGCATGATTGCTGTGATTATGTGTCAGCTCAGAGCCCCAGATATTGTGCAAGAGTGCCTCTCCTGGACTTTGCATCTCCCCTCTTCTCCCTGGCCGGGCTCGCCTGCACCACCTCCCTGGGAGTCTTCCCTGAGCTCCTGGCTAGACTGGCGCGCGCTCCTTTGGGCCCCTGCAGGGTCCTGCATGCCGAGACATTGTGACACATGCCATGTGGTTTGTCCTTCACCTCCAGACCAGAGCTCTTGGAGGACAAGGACTCTGGGGAACCCATCTCGCTGGTGCAGGCACATAGTAGGTCCTCAGTGTCGGCTTGTTGCGTGGGTGAATGATAGAGTAAATGAATGAATCTCTATGTGGGGCTTGTGGCATGGAGGTTCCGTGGGCACATTCTCACATCCCAACTCCAGGGACACAAATTCCATCTTTCCTTCTTCTCTTAGCTGTGTGGCTGTGGTCAGACGACTCAACCACTCTGGGCCCTCCAACTGAGAAAGGTGTGCAAGTACTGACTGTTAGAAGGGGAAGCCCCCAACGCTGAGGGAGGGGAGCCCCAGAATGGGGACCGCATTGCAGGTGACAGTTTCCTCTTCCATGGCATGAGCGTGCCGGGGAAGGTATGTGTGATTACGGGAGGGCAGAAATGTGAGTGAGTGTGGACCCCGGACCAGTTCGGCAGAACTGTTAGCTCGTGGCATTGTCACCCGGCTGTGGGCGGCCTCTCTCCTCCCTCCAGGCTCCTGCTAACTACTTTGTCAAATGAACAAATGAACCAGCTTTCCTCCTGGTGACCCCGGTTCCCAGTGCCCTTTCTCGCCAGCCTGGTTATCAGAAGTCTCTGGGGCCTGGCTGGAGGGCACAAACAGTAGAGGGGCTGACTGCCAGGAGAAAATTGGCTGTTGTGGGTGTCCCTGCAGCATCTCTCCCCCTCCCTGGGGGCACCCCAGTCTTCCAGACGGATACAGCCGTTGTCACTGGGCCGACCTCCCTTCCGCGTCTAAGGCCCTCCATTGCCGGTGCCTACAGCTTTCTCATGTGTCAGTTCAGCCACAGCGTGAGCACCTGTGTGCCAGGAACTCCTCTAGACGTTAGGAATGAAGCAGGAAGGACCCACGGTCCGTGCTTGCCCTCATGGAGCTGACCGTCCACTGGGGGGACAGCAGGTAAGGGAACGAAGCCGTGAATCAGTGAACGAAACAGTGGGAGAGAACGAACCCGGACGGGAAATGACGGGTGACAACGGCAGGACACCGTTTCTTTTAGATTTTGAACTTTTTATTCTGAAATGATTTCAGATTCACAGGACGCTGCAGGGACTGTACAGAGAGGCCCCGTGTCCCCCTAGCCCGGGATCCCCTAGAGGCTGCATCTCATGTGCTCGTAACTTTGGCCCCACGTCTGTGAGGGCCGGGAAACGCAGCTCCAGCTCGGCTGGGAGGTTTCTAGCCAAGGATCCAAGGCCTCGATTCCCCGTCAGGACACAGACCTGCTCCTCCCCACGGACACTCCTCCTACCCACAGAGGCACCCCCCCGCACCTGCCCTGACCCCACTCAGCAGCTCTCCATCTCCACGACCATGTGCCACCAAGAATGTTCTAGAAGCCGAATCATATCACTTGTGACTTTTCCAGATTTGCATATATTCATCACCAGATTCTCCAGGTCTGTCTATGTGCTCCCCTCACCCACCTCTCTCTGCTTCCCTCCCTCCTTCACCCCTAAAAAAAGTCAGGTCGCCCTTCCAAAAAGGGATATTCTCTGACATAACGAGAGGGCAGAACCAGGAAGTTCACATCATATATCCGCACACCTGCTTCAGATCGACTGATTGTTCCCCTCACGTCCGTTAGAGCAAAAGATAAAAAGACTTTTTTTCCCGAGTCCCAGGATCCGATCCAGAAATCATAGTGACATTTGATTGTTAACATTTTTTAGTGTCCTTTGATCTGGAACCTTCCATGCGCTTTCCTCGTCTTTCCCCAACATTGACATCTTTGAAGAGTCCAAGTCAGTGATTTCCTCAGATCCCCGTCATTCTGGGGGTGCTATTTCCTCACAACAGGATTCACATTAAGCCTTTCGGCGGGCAAACCCAGCAATGAAGTGCACGTTCCTCGCGGGCATTGGATCCAGGGTCACGCCGTGTCATCTGTCCTATCGTTGGGCCCTTGGTTGGGGTGAGGTCGGCCAGCTTCCTCCCCTGTAATGGGACCAGTTTCCCTCTGTAACGAATGAGGATCTTGTGGGGACGTGCTGTAAGACTGTGTCAATATCCTCTCGTTAAGCCTTCATCTGCTTTTGTTTAAAGTTTAACAGAACTTTTTATTGAAGCAAAATTCACCTACTGCCAAGTACACACAGTGCTCAGTGCAGTATTACAAAGCGAACAGCGAAGAACACTTTAATGAAGTGCTGCGAGGGGAGCGGTGCTTTCTGGGGAGGGGCTTGAGCCTGGGCCTGAATGGAGGAAAGAGGGGTCCCTGTGGGTAGCTGGGGGGAGAGCGGGTCTGGGGCGGGACCCCAAGAGCCAGGAGGCAGGGTGTGGCGGGGGGCTGCTGGCAGAAGCCAGTAGGAGAGGTCTGATGTCTTCCTGAGGGCTCCCAGAGCCCGGGGTCATGTCCCAAGTTTCCTGGAGGTGACCCCACAAGAAACAGAAATAGGGGAGGGGAAGAAGAGGCAGGGAAGGCTAATAAAGGGTGTGTGTTCCGCATAGTCACCTATGTGAACCACTGAATTCTGAGCCTTTGGGAGGGTCCTGGGAAGCAGCCAGAAGGATCCTCAGGGCTCTCCCGGGCCAGGGGCCCCGATTTCTGGCTCAGCCTGCCAAAATAAAACCCTTCGTGCGTAGAGCTAAAATAGTAAGCATGCTTCACTTAGAGGTGAGGGCCCACAGCATCTGTTCTGCTAAGTCGAGGCTTGAGTAGGGGAGGGGCGCAGTCGGATGTTTGTTTAGTTTTGCAGGGTCACTGAGAGTGTGGCACCAAGTCTGGGTGGGGGGGAGCCAGGACGGGAGTAGGAGGACCATCACCTCTGTGTTCCCTGGCTCTCAGCCAGTCCGAGACCCTCCAGAACTTCTCATCCTCAGGCAATGAGCCCAGGCCAGGGAAAGGAAGGTTCTGCCCCATTCCAACAACCAATTCACTGAGAACTCTCCCCTCCACCCACCTACCTTCAGGCACAATGTCGCTCGGGAACCCCGGGGCCCTAGGAGTTTTCAGAGGGAGTCACCGGGAAGTTTGAACTCTTTCTATTATATGAAAAAGCCAGTAGAAATTGTTCATTTAACTTCCAGTCAGGTTCCTAGTTTAACTGCATATAAACTCATTTTCCATCCAGTAAATACACATAGTGTCTCCTTTTAATATATCTCTTTATTGAGATAAAATTCATGTAACATCGGTTCCACCGTTCATGTGCGCAAATCAGTGGATTTCAGTATATTCGCAGAGTCTGGTGACCATCCTTAATATTATCATCACCCCAAAAAGAAACTCTGTCATCTCCAAATTTCTCTTTTTTGTCAGCCCCTGGCAACCACTAGCATGCTGTCTCTCCCTACGGATTTGCCCGTTCTGGGCGTTTCATAGGCACGGAGTCTGCGGTGCATGGCCTTTGGGGTCTAACGCCTTTCGCTCGGCATATTTTCCTGGTTCATCCATACGGAAGCACGATCAGTACTTCTTGCCTTTTTTATGGCCGAATACTATCCCGTTTCATGGGTCTGCCCCATCCTGTCTGTCCCCTCACCACAGCTGGGCTGTTTCTGCTCTGAACCTTCTTTGAAACTTGTAAATGTAATAATGGGCCGTGAGTTTGTGGGATCCACAGGGGACTCCCCAACTCACCTGGTCCGGGGATCCAGAGAGGCCTCTCGGGAGAAGCCACAGTCATTTAAAACCTGAAGGGTGAGCCCATGTTAGTGGAGCAAGGGTCTGGAGTGAGGGGGCTGCTAGGGAGTGTTCGAGGCAGTGTTCTCGGCGGAGGCTGCCGGGGAGGTGCCCGTTCTTAAGAAGGACCTGCTTGGGGAGTGGGGGGAGACCATGGTGTCTACGACATTCCACATTTGTCAAAACCCCCAGAATATACAACACCAAGAGTGAACCTTAGTGTACGTGATGGACTTGATGCACAGGAATCTTCTCTTTCAGACAGACCATGTATATGGAACCTTCTAGAAGGTTCTCCCTTTGCCCGAGATCATTCCTTCCTCTTCTGGAAATCTTTTGGTAATTAGCCTTATTCCTGTGCCAGGTGGGAACAGTTGTAGGCAAGGAAAGTGATAAGGACAAGAGTTCTCAGGCCCATCCCAGCCAAGGGGAGGTGTCACCCTGTGAGTGAGTAACAATGTCCGGGTGTGTGTGTGTGTCTGTGCTGTGTTTACCTCTTGGGATTGAGCAAGTCCCAAGGCACACTCATTTAGCACCTGGTGTCCTGTTCCACGGGGCTGTCCCTGCTCCCTCCTGCTGAAATGAAGTCCCTCGGAAGCCCAGAAATACCCACAGCTGTGGGAAGTGCTCAGCCAGCGTTCCCCTTCCTTTTGGCAAATGACTATGGAAGAAGTAACAAGGAGAGTGTGATATGAACGGTGCCCAGAAATTGGCCGTGTGTGTGTGTGTGTGTGTGTGACTGTAGTTTTGGTGCAAACGTGGGACTTGTTTCACATAAGCACTTCTCACTGAGATAACACAAGCTCAGCACATTTCCATCCCGGGCCTTGGCTCTGTGTCTTCTCTCTCTAGGTGGAATACTGTCCCTGTATTCACGTGTGTCCTTATTCAGGCCTCTGCTCAAGTGTGACCTCTCCTGATGACACTCTTAGCCAGAGCCCCACTCACTCTCCAGTCCCTACCCTCCCTACCACAAATGACCACACACTGGAGGTGAGGGGGAGGCACTTCAAACAACAGAACTTGATCCTCTCAAAGTGGAATGTGAGCACGGCCATTCTCTGAGGCCTCAAGGGGTGAACACTTCCTCACCTCTTGTGGCTTCTGGTGGCCCCAGATGTTCTTTGTCTTGGGGCTGTGTCCCTCCCACCTCTGCCCCATTTTCATGGGGCCTTCTCCCTGTGTCTGCATCTTTCCTCTTCTGTCTCTCTCTTTTTTAAAAAAAAAAAGATTTTTTTTTAATTTATTTGACAGAGAGAGAGAGAGAGAGATCACAAGTAGGCAGAGAGGCAGGCAGAGAGAGAGGGGGAAGCAGGCTCCCCGCTGAGCAGAGAGCCTGATGCGGGCCTCGATCCCAGGACCCTGAGATCATGACCTGAGCCGAAGGCAGAGGTTTTAACCCATTGAGCCACCCAGGCACCCCTGTCTCTCTCTTTTTAAAGATTTTTTTCCTTTTTTAAGATTTTTAAGAAGTTATTTTTAAGGGGGCGCCTGGGTGGTTCATTCAGTTAAGCCTCTGCCTTCGGCTCAGGTCATGATCTCAGGGTCCTGGGATCGAGTCCCGCATCGGGCTCCCTGCTTGGCGGGAAGCCTGCTTCTCCCTCTCCCTCTTCATGCCACTCTGCCTACCTTATGCTCTCTATTGGTCAAATAAATAAAATCTTTTTTTTTTTTTAAAGAAGCAGTTGTTTTTAAGTAATGTCTATGCCCAAAGTGGGGCTCAAACTCATGACCCCGAGATCAAGAGTTGTACTCTTCACCATGGAGCCAGCCGGGCGCCCCCCTCCTCTCTTGTCTCTTAAAAGGAGGGACACCAGTCATTGGACTTATAACACACCCAGTTAATCTTGAGACCCTTAACTTAATGATGTCTTCAAAGATTGTCTTTCCAAATAAGGCCACACGCAGTTTTGTGGGTTAGGATGTGACATATGGGGTGGGCATTATCAACCCATTACGTTCATTGTCTGACACTACAATACACATTGAGTTATTTGCAGCCTATCACACCTACCAGAAGAGAAAATACAACAGTGTGGGCATAGTCTTTTGTGTTCAGGGGTCCACTGCCACATAACAGGTGCTTAAAACTATTTGCTCAATGAATGGAATTTACTTTCCCTCTCTGAATTCCAATTTCTTCATCTATAAAATGATTATATTGTTGCCTGTGTGCATGACCATTAAAGAAACAAACAATTGAGGGTTTGCATAAGGAGCCATAACTTCCAACCCATTCTTAAAATTATACACACACCCAGACACATACACACACACACGCCCTACAATTTCCTTTGTACGGCGTACCCTTTCAGAAAAGGATGCCTTCAAAATGCCAACCTTGTCATTTGAGAGTGAGGTTTATTACCAAATAAGTTTCAGGTGCCCTGGGATTGCATCACATCTTCCCAACAGGGTGTACTGTTGGGAGATAATTTATGGAAATGAAATGCACCACTTTCATATAGTGAATGAGAGTTGAGGAGCATGACGTCATTGTTCAAGGTGCCCAGAGCAGATATTTCAGGAAAGGCTGGATGCTTTGGGCTGAGTCCCACCCTTGACTCTCAGTGCCCGCCCAAGAATGGGCATCACCGTCAGAGCTACAGACTCAGAAAGTTTCCCAGCAAACCATCTTGCCTGACTTGATTCCTTCAGAGTAGAATCTAGAATTTGGCCCGCTGGAGGCAGAAAGAAAACTCTTGAAGGAAACAATCTTGAAGTCAGTGGTGATCATCAGGGAATCCAAACAAAATGACAAGGCTAAGAATGGATGTTCAAAAACGAATGACAAGAGTAGGTATGATTCTGGGGGAAAGTGGAGAACATACAACAACAGCAGCAAAAAGGCAAAAAAAAAAGTTTCTGTGATCAGATTAAGGTACTAAGATTATGAAAAAAAGCAAAGGTTAGAAAAAGAAAAATGATAATGAAAAAACTCCTTTACATTGTAAAAAAGAAATCAAAACAGATGGTATAATTATCTGTCTCTAAAATGAAATGCTTTTAGATTTTTGATAGGATTTTCAGTGGGATGTTTATTCTGAAATCCAAGTAAAAGATGACAGCAAAGAGCAGAGGGCTTGGAACAGCGTGGAAATAAAACATGAGTGAGGACCATGGAAGTCAGTCTAATGGTAATAACGACAACAACATAGACATAATACATTTCTCCATTATAAAGCAAATATTCTCAGATTAAGAATAAATTTCAAGGGGCACTTGGGTGGCTCAGTTGGTTAAGCGACTGCTTTCGGCTCAGGTCATGATCCTGGAGTCCTGGGATCGAGCCCCACATCGGGCTCCCTGCTCGGCGGGAAG
This sequence comes from Spilogale gracilis, assembly GCA_004023965.1. Lineage (NCBI taxonomy): Eukaryota > Metazoa > Chordata > Mammalia > Carnivora > Mephitidae > Spilogale > Spilogale gracilis. The sequence goes on from PITA01005345.1 coordinate 45,908, forward strand.
CCTGCTTCTCCCTCTCTCACTCCCGCTGCTTGTGTTCCCTCTCTGGCTGTGTTTCTCTCTGTCAAATAAATAAAATCTTAAAAAAAAAAAAAAAGAATAAATTTCAAGGGGCGCCTGGGTGGCTCAGTTGGGCGTCTGCCTTTGGCTCAGGTCATGATCCTGGGGTCCTGGGATGGAGTCCTGTATCAGGTTCCCTGCTCAGTGGAGAACCTGTTTCTCCCTCTGCCTGCTGTGATCTCTATCAAATAAATAGATAAAATCTTAAAAAAAATAAATTTCAAGAGCTATAGTTTATGAGAGAGACACACGGCAAATAAATATTCGGGGGGCATTTAACATGTTGTAGGGACATTTCCTACCATAGCAGACACACAATGATGAAGATGTAATAGTCCCCTGCTCTCACAGAGCTTACATTCTAGGGGGAAATGAAACAAACAGATACCAAGTTTAGATCATGCCAGACTTAAACTGTGAAGAAACAGTGGCAATAGTAATTACACAAAGTGAAATTTAAGGAATATGTTTTAATGAGATACAGGAGGCATTAAACAGTTACAAGAGTCATGAACAGGTAAATGATAGGCACTAACCAACAGGGAAGCGCAGTACAAAAAGCAGAAATTCACACATACAAGGAAACAAATGGACAGGAAAGCAATTAGACCAGGAAATTTTAAACTCTTTATTTTCTTCCTATGTCAGATCAAATAGTTGAAAGTAAGGATGTGAACAATGTCACTAGAAAGTTAGAACGATTAGATGCAAAACTGGTTTGCAAAAAAAGAATGCCGCTTACCAATACCCTTTCAAAGAATATCCAAACTTTTCTAGTGCCACTGAAATATTCACAAAAAATTATAAAAAAAAAGAGGCACAAAGTCTCAACACATTAAGAGAACTAGCAGACAGGTATGCGGACTGATCACAATGCAACAAAAACAAAAATTAAATAAACTTAAGCCTAAGGTACCCATGCAGCCGCTTCCAGTCACGTTACCTGAACTGCTTTCTCTGTGGTCCACTCCATTTTTGTTTTTCATGCCAACACGTCCAGGTCTTCCACAATATCACCTACCCAGAGTTTCCTTCCTGAACGTTCTGGGTCTTCTTAAACCTGATCCACGAGTTCTAGTCTTGACATCTCTGCGCTGGAGCAGAGGCCGCTCTGATGGGATGCAAGAGGTGGGACTTAAAGGGAAAGGCACCTGGCCAACACATCACTCCCTGCTCACAGAGCCTGCAGCGCCTGGAGAAACCACACGTGATTGACACCCTTGGGAGTACAAGAAGGTCTACGCTCCAACAAGGCCTTCTTCCTCCCTGGATCCAAGACTATCTCAAAATCTCGGAATGCCAGTTGGAAAGGACCTGAGAAATAAGTGAGCTGAGTTCCCAAGTATTGTTTATATTAGTAATAACATTTCCTGAGGATCTACGATGTCAGGGGCTCTGATAGCACTAATAGGAACTCTGCCTATGCTAACATTATAGGACGGTACAGTCGGTTCCCTGCATATCCCCTTTGCTCCGCCAGATCCCCTCTCCACCGTCCTGCCTTCTCCTTCAGATTCTCAGCCCAAGAGTCTGCATCTGTGGCTCCCGTTCTGTTTCTCTCCACCGAAGTTTTCGCCTCCATACAGCTACGGTCTCTGGGTAACTGCTCCCTCCTCTTACCTTCCAAGCCTTGGATGGTGGCAATTTCTCGCTGTTGCTAATCTTGGGCATCTGCACAATCCCTTCATGTTTCTCTGCACCCTGCCCACACCTTTGTAAATAGCATGGTTATCAAACTCTCCCAGATCACTCAGCTTGAAGGTGCCGCCTGTTTCCTGCTGGGACCCCACTCAGGGGTAGGTAGTTCATTCCCCATCTTGTGGGTGAGTAAACTGAGGTGGAGAGAGGTAAGGAGAGTTGTCCGAGGCCAGACGCTTGAAAGAAACAAGGCTGAGATTCAAATCTGGACTGATTCGTGCCAGCATACTGCTTTTTCTATTATTCCGAGGTCTTTGTTGCAATGGTGGAGTCGGGCAGCATGATGCTGGGAGCCTGCTTTCTTTCAGGGAAGGGACAAGAGACAGGAGAAACAAGAAGGGCCGCCGAAACAGCCGGTCAGCCGGCATGGAGCTGGGGTAGACACCTGTGGGGAGCAGCTGAGCGAGGTGGCCTGTGTTCGCATGTCATGCTCTATTGTTCCTATAGCCAAGAAGCCACTCTGTAAGTAAGGAATCTCAGGCACGGAGGAGAGGCATGGCCTTCCCTAAAGCCTCCTCCTTACTAAGTGGTGGGCCCATTCCCACATCTGCTCTGGGAGCCGGCTGAGTCCAGAAACTTCTCTGTGATGGTGGTCATACCACCAGCACACCCTCCATTTCACTATGAAGGAAGTGCTATCACTGTGGGCAGTTTAGGAATCCGTAAGTTAAGGCTCGGAAACATATAAGACGCCTGCCGGACGTCCCGTGATTAGCAAGCGCACGAGCCCATTCTGCAAAGGAGAAAGGGCTCAGAGATAGTCCAAGACCACACGGATCCCAAAGGCAGCGGGGTCCTCCTGCTCTCCCCACCCTGAGATGCAGACCCAGGGCCTTCCCTGGGGGTGAGATCTTAGCTTTTTCCTTCAATTACAGACAAGGAACCTGGCTGGAACGGGCCACGTGGCTCGTCCGGAGCCGCGCAGCTCTGGTAGGGCGTGCGACTCCGCTCGGGGCCGCGGTGCTCCCAGAGCCTAGGACGGACCGCACTCCGCTGCCCCCCAAGAACCACCGGGCGCTCATTACAGTCCAGCTCCCCGGCCAGCTCCAGACCCAGTGACGCCGGATAGGGCGAGGTCCGGGAATCCGCATTTTCAAGAGGCGTTCGCTCGCCCGCCTCCACCCCATCCCTCGCTCCAGGTGATTCTTAGGAAACAGCTCCAGCTAAGCCCACGGCGGGCTCCCCGGGCCGGGCCAGGTGTGCCGGGTGCAGCGGGGCGCGTCGCTCCGCCCCCGGGGGCGGGGCCCCACCTGCGGCGGGCAGGTCGGCGGCTACCTGGTAACCCGGGCGCTGCCCTGGAGGTTTGGGGGCGCGAGGGACGCGGGCAGGGGCTGCCGCCCGCGGACGGGAGGCTGAGCGAGGGGCCTCCGCCCGGTCACCATGGTCGAAAGACGCTTCTCTCAGTTCCTGCAGAAACTCACCTTTTCGGGCGCGGGCCACCTGTACGAGCCGCTGGAGAGGAGCGAGTTGGAAATCTTGGTGAGTCCGGGGGACCCGGCCGGACCGTGCGACTTGACCCTTCGCCCCACCGCACCCCACCCTCCCCCGGGACTCCTCCCGCTCGCCCTCCTGCCCCTGGCTCTAGAGAAAAGCCGCCTTCCGAGCAATGTCAGCTCCTGCTTCTGCCCCGAGCCGGGCTCGCGCCGTTTAACAGTTTAGGACAGCCCATTTTGTGGATTTGATACTGAGGCGGAGAGAGAGGTTACCTGTGTCCCTTAAGACGCCTCCAGCTAGCAAATGACCCAGCTAGGGATTTCACCTAGGTTTCCCTGACTCCGGAGAATTTAAATTCCTAGGTCTCTGCACTCAGGCTGCTATATGGATTGGTCTTTCTTTTCTTTCCTTTCTTTCTTTTCTTTCTAAGTTACTTGAATTGGGAAAAGAAAATTAAAGTGATGTACACAAAAACAAACAAAAACACCTGGGGAAAATGTTCTAGCAATAATAGTAATAATAATGGTAGAAATTGGGTAACGAACAAGCAGCCAGGCCTCCCAGCTTTGCTTCCTACATCTCCAACGCAGTTTTGAAACACACTCAGGTTTTGTATGTTGACTTAACAACCTCCAGGGGACCTTCTAGGATAAATCAATGGGACTATCACACCCGGGCGTGGGAGGGGTGGGGAGAGGAGGGGTTTCCCAGGGGCTGAACTGACACAGCTGTCCAAAAAAGCCCTTCCACTTGCTGAAGCCAGGGTCCGCAGATGACCTGGTGACTTTCTCCATAGCTTTGTAGGAGCACAAGCTTTGCAGCATGCAGGATAGGAGAGCAGAGAGCGCTGAATTCCTGCGAAGCATCTCCTGGGCATTGCACTTTTTTCCTTTTCAGCCTAATCAGTCATTCAAAAATAAAATTCCTGAAATAGTGCCTTGGGCCTGCTCAGGAGACTATAGCCTTCTCATGGCCGTCTGACCGGGGTAGGGAAACCTCCCAGTTAAATTTACTTTTTAATGGAAAAGAGCAGATGGAAAAAACTTGATTTAAACTATTGAATTTTTTCCCAAAGTAGGACAACTGTCAAAACGGCTTGGTGGTATGATTCCTAAATATTTGTGCATTAAATAAATGATATTTTATATATGAAGGTTAGCACGAGAATTCTGGTGCCAGGATTGGTAGGACCACAGTGCTTTGAAACTCGCCGTTTTCCGTTCGTCTTTGTGTTTCCCAAGTGACACATGGGTTGAACAGGTATTGATGCAGAGTTTGATTATTTTGCTGGGATTGCTTTCTCTACCCTCCTGTCATGCCCTGAGTTCTACTAAAGGAGTTTGAAGTCAGTTTGCCCATACTTTTGACTTTTCTGTGTGACTTTCCTTTTTTCTTTCTATCTTTCGGTTTTGCATTATGTTGGGTGTTTTTCAGGCCCTCCTGATATGTAGTTGACTATGATTAGACCTACTAGGATGTCCACGTGTGCTGGATATGAGGGTCATGTGATATGACTAGAGATGCTGGGGTGAGTTTGGCCTCTGCACCAAAGGGGACTTCATTCCTCCTTTTCTGAGGGGTCCTCAAGGATATGACAGTATGACAGGTCTTCAACCTATCTGTGGGTATGGACCTAGATGTCCTCGGTAGCACCCTGAAGGGGGGTGATGGGTGACGTCACGGTGGGGAGTGGAGGGGAGACTGGTGATGCAGGTCACCAGCAACAAAGGCTGGGCGAGAAACAAAATGTCCTGTCTCTGAGGGCTCCTGACCCAAACCCGGGAGATTGCGCCGAAAGGAGCAAGGGGAGGGGGGATGGGGTAGGGATGGGGGGCGGCCTGTTGCCCACCAGCTCAGCCTACAGCCTGAACCTCTTTTGCTCCCACACTTCCTTCCCCCATTGGAACCCTTTTTTTTTGCCAAGAAAAATGGAAAAAGAAGCCAGATGTGCTCACAGCGATCATTTCTACAAGAGTTGTAACTCTCTGTTATGAGCACCTGTTGTATGCAGTATTCTGGGCAGCCTCTGAAACCCCACACACACACTGCTTTGCCCGCCACCTCATTTATAATACTATTTATTACTGAGAACTTGCTGTGTCTTCTTTCGGGTCTCTCTGTGCCAAGGTCAGTTTTATTGTTATAATCATATGATCACTGAGAGCGTGGCGGCTCACGGGGGGGCCAGGCGCTAAAGATACAGCTGCATACAAAGTGAAGTTGATGGCGGGGGCCACAAATAACAGAAACCAAGAGATGTTTAATCAGAGATCTAGGGGCCTGGGGTATGATGGCGAACAGGAAGGCGGAGTGGTCGAGACGGGGGCCAGGGAGGACCCAGTTATCAGCATCGGAGGCTAACTGAGCACAGAACTTATGGCTCTGAAGATGCCTCGTTCTTGCTGTATTTCAAGTGTCACGACAAGGAAGGGGTTTGAGAGATCCTCTTAATTCAACTACCGGAGGGGGGAAGAAAAAAACCTTCTCTGTGTTAACCTGAATGGTGGGTGAGGAGAACGTAGAACCAGACATTCCTGCTTCCCAGTGATACGATGCCAGGTCCAGGGAGGTCAGCGCTGACCCTCGGGGCTCCCCATCTCTTAACCAAGTCTGGCACAGCTCTGTCCAATGCTGCCTTCCTGGTCGATAAACGGGTTCATCCTCCCAGACCCCTCCAGGGTGAAGATGGGGTTCCACCAGGCTCAAGTGATAGTCACCCAAGCATTTACCCCAGGTTCCCGGAGCATCCACTGTGTGTCAGGCCAGGGCTGCCTGCCGGGGACGGGGTGTAGAAGATTCACACCCTCCCTGCTCTCCGGGTGGGCAGAAATGGGGGCCAAACTTCAGAGCACAGCCAACTGTTTGATGCCAAGTGTGTACTAGCTGGGGAGGGAGAGGGATATTTAAGATTCCTAAGAGTGGTGACGATCTGGAGGAGTGTGCTGGGAAAGGGACAGAGGTCATGGCAGTTCTGGGCACAGGGGGTGAGGGGGAGGGGTGGGGGTGAGAAGGAGGAGGTTGCAGAGGTGAGCCACGGAAAGCCTCGGGGCTATCAGGAAGCATTTTGGCTTTATCTCTGGAGCAACAAGGAACTACTGGAGAGTTTAAATCTGGTCAGGACAGTCACTCACCCACACATGTGCCAGACATCAGGATCACAATAAACAAAACAGACACAATGTGACTGCATTTTGAAGATATGAGGCCCGCATTGCAGGAAGACCGGAGACAGGAGGGACTTCTGAGACACACGCACACACAAATCCTTAGCGTTGCTCGAAATATAGCGAGATAGGACTTCTTTCGGAAGCGATGTATTGCAACCTTCTAGTGTTGTCAAATTGTATCAAAAGGTAACTTTTGCAATAAATTAGCTCTGTGTGTATAATGCAACTCAAATCCAGTAAGTTTATAATAAAATCATAAAGTACAAATGTAACAACTAAATCTTGACATAACTAGTGACTTTTTTTTAAAACTCAACCACTGATGTTGAATGGTTGTATTGGTTATCTATTGCCGTGTAGTAAATTATTCCCAAACAGAGTGACTTAAGACCATACACGATCATTGCGGTTTCTGTTGCTCAGAAATCCGGATGCTCTCAGCTGGGTGCTTCTGGATCTGGTCTCTTGTGAGGTTGTCCAGCTGTTCCCTGGGGCTGTGGTCTCTCTGAAGGCTCACGGTGTGGAAGGGGGAAGGATTCGCTTCCAAACTCCCTCTCGTGGTTATTTGCAGGTCTTGGACATTTATTGTATGGCTCAAGGCTCAGCGGGTGGCTTCCCCAAGAGTGAATGATCCAAGGGAGATTGAGAAAGCATCCATAAAAGCCTACAAGCCACAGGCTTTTTGTAACCGCACGTTGGAAGTGCTATCTTATCTTTTCTGCCATGTTCTGTTCATTGTAAGTGAGTCTGGGGGCTCCTAACTGGCTCAGTTGGTAGAACATGCAAAGCTTGATCCTGGGGTCGTGAGTTTGAGCCCCACATTGGATATAGACATTACTTAAATAAATAAAACTTAAAAAAAGAAGGAGGAAGAGGAGGAGAAGGAGGAATAGTTTCTTACATGAGATCAGTCACATAAAAAGCAGAACCATGCCTGGTACATTATCTGCTCAATAGTTATCTTTTCCCTACTGTTCGCATTGCACCTGAATTCTGGCCTCCATTTAGGTTCCTCTTGAATTTTGATTTTGATAATGCTCAGGCTGAGAATGTCTAATTACATGTATATGTACAAGATGGCATTTAAATATGTCAAGAGTTTGTTTGCTAGGGTAGGATAATCAGCCTCTTAAGCACGAGGGACAGTCAGCCATCTGTGAATGTCAGTTCTCCAGGCTGTCATTTATTAACTGCAGAATTGGCTCGTGAACTTGAAGGTGAGGTGAGCATCGGACATTGTGGGAAAATGGTATTGATTACCACACTTGGTGCTCATCAACCACAGCAGGTAGCTCTGTTTGCAGACCAGGATTCATGTTGGGCCCCACTTGCGACGCGACTGCACTAGTCATACTTTCGAGTTGACTTTCAATGCTGTGTGATGTGTGATGGTTACATTCTCTGGCCAGTTTTTCCTCTCTGAGCCACTGAGAAACCTTTCATCCCTGCAGGGTGTCATGGGATTGTTGTCACAAATGCACACGTGGGCACTAGTGTTACCTAACAGGGATTTGGTATAAATTGGCCCCTAGCAGGTCTATATTAATTAAGGTAATCGTTGAGACAGTCCAAGTTCAGAAGTTCTTAGAAAACTGTGGGCTCTTGAGAACATGTCCAAAGATGCCGTCTTAGAAATCATGCCCCAAATCCCAGTGTCATGAGCCTTTTTGTTAAGGGCAGCAGATCTTAAAGCCCCAGAAGTCCTCAGGGGAAGGAACTAGAAGGCTCGTAGACAGCTGTCTTCTCCTTCTGTCTTCTCAAGGTCTTCTCTCCCTGTAGATGTGTCCAAATGTTCTCTTCCTAGTGGGATGCCAGTCATATTGGATTAAGGTCCATCCGAATGATTTCATTTTTACTTAATAACCTCGTTGAAGGGCTTATCCCCAAATACAGTCACAGTTTGAGACACTAAGGGTTAGGACTTCTACTTATGAATTTTGGAGAGCTACAGTTCTGCCCATAGCACTATTTTCCTTATAGAATCTGGAAAGGTATTGGAGGGGCGGGGCTGTGGGCCATAATGGGAGGATATATAATCTTCTCTAGGAGAGTATCTTCCAGATACTCTTGAAGTTGTGTTATTAACCTCACCCATCAGCCCTAAGTCCCTGGGTAGGATATGGATGGACTGTGTTCTTGGGGCTCTGCCATCTTCCCACCCATCTTCCCATTGGTAGGGAACAGAGCCCAGCAAAGCGCGTGTTTGCCCAGCTTGAAACTCAAGTACACAATGGCTAAGAAGTGCTCAGGATTCATGACCCCAGGATTCCTGGGGAAAGGAAGATTTGAATGATCTGGAACAAAGGCAGGCACTACATTTAATCATTCTTCATATTTCAAACCATTGAAACCCAACCGCCACGTTAATTACATCTGGTTATTTCATGGCTGACCCCTGGATTATGCCCTGTAATCTTCAGGCACCTCTTATCTTTGCCTCTCTAGCAAGACTGAACTTGAGAGTCCTTGTGGGTAGGGGGGAAAGAATGTTGCCCCGAGAGACCATTTCCACCCAGGAGATATTGGTTAGGGCTTGGACTGGGACCAGAAACCCAGAGTTCCAGCCTGGGGTCTATTTATTTATGGAAATGCAAATTAAGCCTATTTCAAACGTCCTTGCCTGAAAGTGGAGACATTCATGGTAAGAGTCAGTGAAAGTGTTGGATTTCCTCTCTGACTTCCAGATTCCTCACCAGTGCCTTTCCCTGGCTTTCTGTGGAGCTAATGAGATTATGTGATGCATGCAAATTTCAGCACACTTCTTGGCTCACAAATATGCCTTCCTTAGTAATTAAAAAAGAATAAATGAGAATTGTTCAAAACTCTTTGCATATGCCTCGTCCAAAAAGTGGTGATTTTTAATTAAACTCTTGGTACGATGCGTAGTTCAAAAAGTGACAGAATTTTTCATTAGACTCTGTCACTGTCTTGGGGGACCTGGGGGACCAGTTGGTTGAGTGACTGCTTTGGGCTCGGGTTGTGCTCCCCGGGCCCTGGGATCTAGCCCTGCATTAGGCTCCCCGCTCAGCGGGGAGTCTGCTTCTTCCCCTCCCCCTGCTTATGCTCTCTCTCTTAAAAAAAAAAAAAAAAAGAATCTGTCACTATATTGTTGTCTGACCTGGGTTAAGTGTGCGGCCCCCTGCCCAGAGAGCTCAGTGGTGGTGGCAGGACTGGCTCCATCATGGGTGGGTTTCGGTGCAAAAGGAAAATGTCGGGGAAATGACCAAGGATTTCCAGATGGACAGTAGGGCATTGAGTGAGGCATGCACTCTTCTGGGCATGCCCTGAGGGCTGGTCCTCCCAGCGGTCACTGGGCATAAGTCAGTAGTCAACACACTAACAAGTTCTTACTGTTTGGACTCCCCCTTTTTAGCCCCCACGCAGACCGTTCTTCTGGCTGTCCCCTGCTTTTGCCCATCCTTTCTGTAGATCAGCTCTTCTCCAGATGCCGTCTGGTACCAGCAATCTGACTCTTAACAAGCCCTCGCGGGGGTCGAATGCTCCCTTGAGTTTGAGAACCACTGCTCTGCACAGTTTGCTTTTCCATTCCTTGGACAGGTATCATCCTACTTGCCAGACCCTTTTGGAGGCACTGGAGACGAAAGAGTGAGCAAAGCCCTGCCCATCCCTAGTGGAGCTTAGTCTGGTGGGACAGACACATAGTTCCCAAATAATTTTAGTAGTATGTTTAGAATTACAAATTGAGATAAGCCCCATGAAGGAAAGCACATATAAGATGGGGGCTGGACACAGCCTGTGTATGGGGGGAATGGAGGGGATTTTACTGCTGGAGTCTGGGTGCAATCCAGAGAGACTTCCTGGAGGAAGTGGCAGGTCTTTGGAGTGCTGAGACTTGGTCTCACGCTACTACAGATTTCCCCAAGTCAAGCTGGCCTCCCTGCTCTGATCTGGGAGGTACCTGATACCTGGGAGGTTTTCTTCAGAGTTCTCATTCTCCAGTTTCAGGAATCCCCTCCTTGCAGCTGTCCCTCTCTCTGCCCTTCCCTCCTGCACATTCCAGTGTTGAAATGTGATTGATAGTTTTTCCTTCCTTGATCATTGAAATATGCTAGTATTAGCTGCTATTCTTTGACTATTGTTTACGAACCAGGAACTGTACATATTTTTCTCTCCTTCCCTCCCTCTTTTTACTTTCTAAACTTTTTTTTCTTTTTCGAGAAACCACAATAAAAATACACACAATAGGAGAGGCACTTGTTTGCTCCCACTTTCCTCCTCGGTGGGGGTGGAGGGAGGTACTGTTTGTATCGAAGGAGTTTGCAGGAAGCAGATGACTGTTTGCTTGGGCGTTCCTGTCCCCTTCGCTGTGCAGTACCTGAGAGGCTGGCTTAGGAGCCCTGACACCTGACCGCTGACCCCCCTGCAGGCCAGGCTACCGGCATGCAAATTCTATTCTGCCACTTACCAGCAGTGGGCCCCTCGAGCAAATTCTTCAGTTTTCTATACAGCAGGGTATTCACTAACTGCAGCAATCGGCTGGGTAATGGAATGATCCTGTTTGTGTAAAGCATTTAGAACAGCCCCGGATCTCTGTAATTATTACTTACATACCATTACATAGTGTCTCTTAAAAAAAACCCACACAGACATAAAATCATACTGTACACACCACTAGCAAGCCCTGAAGCATTTACAGGTCGAGAACATTCTTTCTTCAGTGGCTACATAGGGGTTTCTATGGAACTCACCCCCTACTCGTGGGCGTTTAGATAGTTTCCCTTTTTTTTTTTTTTTTCAATTTTTAGAAGAATGTTCCAGAGAACATCATGGGTGCACCATGTTATTTCGAATCCTTATAAAAATCCCTGCAGAAATCTGAGGTTTGCTTGGGGTCAGGCAGCTGTCCCGGGAATTGGGACTCCGGTCAGCCCGCGTGCACTGGCTCCTGGAGTTCTCCTAAGTCCTCCCTGTCAGCTTTCTCTTCGAGGAATTACTGACCTCCCCAGTCCCGTGACGGCCACGTTGACAGCGTGTTTCTCATAACCTTTCCACTCTGGTTCTAGCCTCTGGGCGTGATCTGTGCCCGGATCAATGACTTGCTGATCTTCTAGTTGCTGGCTCCTTTCTTCGTTTGTGTTCTGGGAGGAGAGAAGGCTGCCCCTCTGCATGCTCGCTCATTCATCCATTCGATCATTCATTCATTCACCTTATCATGAACTCGTGGGTTCCTGTTATATGTATATAAGCCCCAATTCCACCCCATCCAGTGGGTACCACCAGCTTGGTGCCAGCTCTTTCTAGACGTGTCTCTCCCTCCCCTAGTGAGAGTGGCGGTGTGTTCACTTATTACACATTTGCCCTGCAGGTACCCAGTCTCCTGCTCTTCCTCCAGGCCCCCAGTCACGCTAGCCACCACCTCGCTCGGGCAGCTCCTCCTCGGGGTCCTTGACCACACTGGCCATCCCCACAAAAGGGGCGTGCTCCGTGTGTGTCGTTCTGTCCTGTGGGTAGTGTTTTCTTGGGTGGGGTCCCAGCACCGTCCCACACGCACAGATTACAAACGCTGCCTAGGTAGAATTTCAGGGGCTGGAAAATTGCATCAGGAACCCATGTCAACCTGAGGCTGGAATTTAAGAACCCTAACTCTGCAGTCCAGGGCACAGGGATATGATGATTCCCATCTTAGAGAGGAGAAGACAGCCTCAGAGAAGTCGAGGGCCTGGCAGAGGGCGGCACAGCCCACGGCTGGGGGAAGTAGAGGGGAGCCAAGATCAGTGAGTCCTTGGCCAGGCGGCACTCCCTCTGCCCACTTGGCTCATTCAGGGTTGTTTCCGGTGAACATTAAAGAGTCCTTCTGGGCGGGCCCCGTGGGGTTACCTGCCTCACTCCTCCCCTATGTGAGTCTCCCTTTGCTCTGCGCATCCCAGGGGGCTTGTCCTCCCCACCTGCCTGAGAGTCTTTGTGGTCTTGAATTCTCCAGCACACCTTCCACTAGGAAGCCCCCTCCCCTCCTGCATGGGCTCTGCCCCCCCCACTTCCAGGCTGGGTCTGCACCACTTTTTCCCTTTGAATCAATAATTCAAGCTGGTAACTCAGGATTCAGGAAGGTGCAAAAGGGAGTAAGTACCCCAGGAGTCTTTGGCCGCCTCTGTCTTCGAGCCACCCGCTTCCCAGCCCGAAGGGCAACCAGCTGTGGTCTCCTTTCCCTTGTCGCTCTCTGTAGGCCAACTTAGTACTCATGGTATCACACCCCTTTGCCCCTTCTCTTGTTAATGGGACTGCCGCTTGGGAAAACTGCCCAGCAGTGTCCGGCATCACTCCAGGCGCATGTGCGGACGACCCAGCATCCCAACTGGGAGAAATGAGGGCTTGCACATGCTTACAGATGGGCGCGTGACCGTTGGTGGAAGTGTTAGGGGTAGTAGGTCCAACCACACACAACCGAAGTGCCCAACGACATGCAAATAGTTAAGAGAAGTGTGGCATGTCGGATCAGTGGAATACTTGAAATAGGACCACACACCAAGGGAGGGTGGATCACGATTTTCCATCCCTGTTGTTCATGGAGCAACACAGGTCTCTCTCACTGCAGTAACACTGGGTAGAAGGAGAGAGACCCCGGAGGATATTTGTGTGATTTGAACACCATTTCTATGGTGTTCCAAAAATAAATCCACATGGATAGAAATCCAGATAGGGCTCATTGTCCAAGGGACCATGGACAGAGAGTGGGCACGGGGCAGCCTTCTGGGTGCCAGAGAGGTCCTCCCCTGCATCGGCTTGGGGGGGGGGGAGTGTCACTCAGGGCTCCACACATGCAAGAAGGCATTGATGTGCACACTCAATATTTGTGCACATGACCACTTCAATACGTGTTTAATGTTTTCCATACAGGTAAATAAAGAGCTTTTGCCATCTGATTTTATTTTTTATTTTTTTGAAGATTTTATTTATTTATTTAAGAGAGAGTGAGAGAGAGCATGAGAGGGGAGAAGGTCAGAGGGGGAAGGAGACTCCTTGTGGTGCTGGGAGCCCGATGCGTGACTCGATCCCAGGACTCCAGGATCATGACCTGAACTGAAGGCAGTTGCTTAAAAAACTGGGCCACCCAAGTGCCCTCGCCATCTGATTTTAATGGCAGTACAGTGTTTGGGGGACACAGGGGCGTCCAGGAGTTGGCTGTGGTAAGCCTACGACTGCTTGGGTACTGCCATGCAGTTAATAAGTTGGAAAGAGAGCTTGCTTGAACTGGACAGTTTTAGACCCTGAGACTCCCAGATTGTCTTCCGAAAGTTCTGTCCCCACGCCCCGCAGGCTCCAGACTTACACCCCGAGAGACCTGAGAGACCGGTGAAGGCTAGCTCCCTCGGGCGCGAGTTTGATTCTCTTCTGACATGTCAAAGTTACCGCCTCCTTTCTGGGAACTCTTAGTTAATATCCTTTGTCCATTTTGTAAGAACATGACCTGGTGGTCTTTTGCACCTTCATGAATCACAGCTCTGGGTTCGCAGAATTTTGTGCGCAGAATTACTCATTGTCACTGTTAGGAACCGCGGGCACTTTGCCCAGCGTGGCGTATGTCCTCGGATCTCGCAGAGCACTTACCAGAAGACAACCCCATTGTTAAGTTGTGAATTGATCTGGTTTTTGCCTTCGTGGCATCTGCCTTTGTCTTGTGCTCAGAAGTCCTTTTCATGCTGTGATTTAAAAATAAAACAAAACCAAAGAGAAAACAGTCCGTGATCTCTTCTAGTACTTTTATGGTCTCTCTCCTTCCTAATTGCCCTGATTATTTCGGGCAAGGACTGTGTCTGCTTTCCTGAAGTACTGGACCTGGGTTCTTGCACAGCATGAGCGGCTGGGGAGTGGATGAGGGGGCCCACAAGGGCTCGTTTGAAGAGGGGAGACTCAGCAGAGGACTCGGCTGGCTGCACTAGCCACGGGACGGGGCGTTTGCTGGGCCACCACCAAGGGGAAGCTTGTTGGGCTCGGAGCACCCCATACTGTCACGTGTGACCATACCTTCCAGCTGCTGCCCCCTCAGCCGTCCACACGGCTCTTCTCCTTGGCCACCCTCCCTCCTGTCCTGGTTCTGGCTCCTGGTCCTGGCGTGGCTCCCAGCAGCTGGGGGGTGGAGACCTTCCAGGAGCTCTCTGTGTGCCACTTCGTCCATCCCACCTCCCTCCTTCCCTCGCACAAACATTTTTGAGCACCTTTTGTTTGCACCACTGTGCAGGGCTCTTGGGTGTACCCCAGAACTGGGCAGCTGCCCCCGTGAGTCTGCCGGTCGAGGCTGGAGGTGGATAGGTGTCTCTGTGGCGTGCTGGGCGCAGGGAGGACAGGGAGTCCGGGAGCTCGGCGCTTGGGTTCCTCGTGGGGCCCGTGGTGGCTGGTGTGTCAGTGTCTTCGGGCTTTTGGAACAAATGACCGCAAACAACACAAGTGGCTTAAAACAACACCAGTTCACTGTCTTGTGGTCCCGGAGGTCAGAAGTCCGACACGGATCTCATCTGGTTCAAATCGCGGTGTCAGTAGGGCTGCATTCCTTCTAGGGGGTTCCTGGAGGAATCTATTCCCAGTTTCTGAAGGTGGTCATTGCCTCATGGCCCTGCCTCCACCTTCATGCTGGAAATCCTGTCACCCCCTAGCCCAGCTTCTGTTCTCACATCTCTTCTCCACCCCCTGCCTCCCTTTTACAAAGACTCTATGAGCCCATGGGGGACCCACCCTGATCATCCAGGATCACCTCCGCAGCTCAAGATCTCCTTAAGGACACCTGCAGAGGGGCACCTGGGTGGCTCAGTGGCTAAGTCTATGCCTTCAACTCAGGTCATGATCCCAGAGTCCCAGGATCAAGCCCTGCCTCGGGCTGCCTCCTTGGCAGGAAGCCTCCTTCTCCCTCTCTCCCTCCTGCTGCTTGTGTTCCCTCTCTGGCTGTGTTTCTCTCTGTCAAATAAATAAAATCTTAAAAAAAAAAAAAAAGGGACACCTGCAGAGTCCCCTTTGCCATGGGAGGTCACATGGTCACAGGCTCCGAGGATCTGATGGCAGAGGAACCTCTCCTGGGGGAAGCTGAGTCTTTTAGGCTGAGCTTCTCTCCTGCCCCCACCAACCTCTGCCCCTACTCCCCTCGGGGCTCCCAGAAAGTCGAGGTTCTCTATGCGCTTTCTCCCTTCTGCCCTCGGCTCAGTGCAGTTCATGCCAAGATGTTTTCTTGTTTTTATGGGGCAGGGACAAAGAGCTGGTCCAGAAAGCTGCCAGCTCAGCCATCTCTTCGTCTGTGGGATGGGGATGAAAAGTGCATCTGCCTCAGAGGGCTGGAGGGATGATTTAACAACACTGTGGGGGTCAAATGTTGGACAAGATGTGTGATACCAACATGCTATTAGCTGTTCTCTCTGCAGCGTCATTGCATGATGTGTTATTGCTAGGGTTGTGATACTCTATCCTCATTACGACCTGTTGGCTCTTCTCAGCCACCCTCGCCTTGGGCATCTCCTTCTCTTGTCTGCCCAACTGCTGGAAGGACATGGGTGCACCTGCTACCTCAGGTCTCCTCCTCACCCCTCCCTCAGGAAGCAGAAGGAACCCTCCCTGCTTGAACTAACTCCACAGCTCCCCCAGCCCAGCACTCCCAGCCTGGTGCTTGGTCCATTGGCCATGGCCTTCTCTCTCCAATATGGCGGCCCCTTAAGACCAGGACCCCATGGATTGTTCTTTGAGCCTACCTCTCAGCTAGGCATCTTCAGCTCAGCTCTGGCTGCATATCAGAATCACCTGGGGCCTTTAGGACTCCTGCTAGCTGAGCCCTACTCCTTTTGTTGGCCTGGGGATAGGCCCCAGGAATGTGTTTTTACAAGATCCCAGTGGTTCTCCAACTTTGGAGTGCATCATAAACCCCTGGAGAGCTTCTTAAAGTACAGATTATGGAGTCCAAGCCCAGAGCTTCTGATCCACGAGACCGAGCGCAGGACCTGAGAATCTGCCTTTCTAACACGTTCCAGGTCATGCTGGCCTGAGGACCGCTTGTTGAGAACCACCGGGCTGAAGCAGAACTGAGTAATTCGCAGATCTGTGCCTTAGCAGAGACTGCGGCGGAAGTCTGGGAAAGAAGGAGGCATTTGCATGGACTTGGGTCATTTACCCTCATCTCAGATGTCACCTCCTTAATGACCTTGGCTGCCTGACTGTTCCTGGGTTGCTGTGACCCTTGTGTTGTTCCTGTCCAACTGCCCCGATCCCAATGACTTCATCCACCCATACTACAAAATTCTCAAAGAGTCGGGGCTATGTGGCTCTCTGGCCCTTGACTTCCACTCTGGCTCCACCCCTCCCCCTGAAACCCTTCAGAGCCTCGCTCTGGCACTTCCTCAGGGTGCCCCAAATGGACCGTTTTCTCTGCTTGGCACCTTGCCGCCTTTCCTTCCTGAGCCCAGCATGTCTGATAAAGAGTGAGTAATGTTTCAGTATACGTGTGTCCTGGGCAAGGGAAACATTTGGCAAGCTCCCATTCTTTCCGTTCACTTAAGCTTCCCTGGGGGCCAGACGCTGCCCTGGGGGCTCCATGTCTGGTTTTCTGTTAGCCCCCAGAACCTTCTAAGTCTCTGCTCTTAAAACCCTCCCTTTCCAGGAGGAGGTTTTGGTCAAATATCTTGAAGAAATAAATGGCTCAGCCCTTTAAACAGGGAAGCAGTCACTGGTAAGAGTTTGCTCTGAACTGAATCCCCCAAGCCGGGTGGGAAGGCGGAGAACGCCTGGCTCCCGGCTCAGCAGGAGACTGGCTGGCCTGCCAGGTGCCATGGGGGCAGGCCCTGAGCCAGCTCCTCTTTCAGTGAATGGCATATTTGCCCTTGATGGCTCCCCTGAAAACCTCCGCAGGTTAAATGTCAGCTCTGAGCCACCTTTGCTTCGTGAAAACACCCTAAGAGCACTCTAAGTCCTTAGGTTCCAGACCATTTCCTTAGGGCTTGGGGAGGTCCCACATCACCACTAGCCCTGGCGGGCCTGCGTGGGTCTCTATGCCAAACAACACTTTGGAGATCACACACTGTGTGATTCTATGTATATGAAATATGCAGAATGGGTACATCCCTAGAGACAGAGAGCAGATGGGCGGCGGCAGCCAGGGGCTAAGGGAGTAGAGGGGCATGAGCGATTGTGCCCCCCAGCTCTCCTTTTGGGGAAATGAGAATGCCTTGGCACTAGATTGCTGCCTCACACTGGAAATATACTAAACGCCACAGAATTGTTCCCTTTAAGATGGTTCATTTTATGTTACATGAATTTCATCTTAATTAAAAAAGAGAGAAAAAAGGAAGTGGGAAAGGTGCTCCCTCCCCATCACGTTTGATGGGGAGGGAGGACCAGGGCTGCCCCAGACAGAGTGGCTGACCTTGATTAGGATGAGCCACTCCAGCAGTAGTGGGCACGCTCTGGATTCTCACCAGACTGACCACGTGTGAGCGTCCCAGGTGGAGGTCGTCTCCCACGTGCATGTGGGGCTCGGGGGGCATGTGCTCAGCCCCGGATCCAAGGGCTCCATTTTCTGAAACTGACAGCCCCACAGCGAGGTGGAGTGAGCCCTGAGTGATGGTGTTCTGGTCCACACCATGCCCCAGCAGCCGTGCAACCCGGGAGCGGGCTGGCGGAAGTGGGTTGGGAAGGTGATGGGAGGCCAGAAGGAAGGGACAGAAAGTGTAGACAACTCCTTCCTAAACTCCACTGTGGTGAGTGAGAGAAGTGAGTGCACACGTCTCCGATGTGTAGCCCGAAAGGAGATGGGTCTGGCTGCATCAAGCCCTTCGCACCCATGCTTGCTTGATTCTACAAAAGCGCGACTAGGGAAGTATCATCGTCCCCATTCTGCAGATGAGGCAGTTGTGATCAGAGAGGCTATCACTTGCCCAAGGAGACAGGCTGGCATGTGGCGCTGGGCTGTGACCTGGGCAAAGCTAGGGTGAGGGTAAACTGAGGCTTGTGGCTGAGAGCATACATCCACTCGTACATTCAGTGGAGCTGAAGGAGCATGCCTTTCAACTGGCGTCCTCTGCTCTGGCTGAGAAATGCTCATGGAGCCCTGCCCCAAGTCCCAGAGCCTGGTCCCCACCCTGCAGAGCAGTCACGCTGTCCAGGGAGAGAGGCATTTCAGTAATAATCCCTTGCTGGCAACTGCAGAGGGACCATCCGGGAGAGGTCCGGGATGCTGAGAGGGTAGGGTGTGCTGACCGATCTGGCCTGGGAAGACATCAAGACAGAATGATCCTTCTGCCCGGCTGAGGTTTTGTGCCACATCATTCTTTGTATGCCTCACACACGACGGATGTTTCACTGCATGTCTGACCTCCATCCAGCCGATGTCAGCAGCACACCTGCCCCCAGTGAGGGCCAAACAGGTCTCCAAACATTGCCAAAGCCTTGTGGGGGCAAAGCTGCCCCGGTTGAGAATCCTTGATCTAAAGTAACAGGGCTATGGCCATCAATGTTGTCACCAGGACCCCCCCGGCCTGCAGGAGCCCTGGGGCAGCCTATTCCTGGGGGACACAGGACTCCTTTACAGGCAGCATCGTGTCTCATGGGCCTAAGAATTAGGGTTTTATGTGGGGGGCGGACATGAGGTGGGGTCTGCTGCAGCTATATGGAAAACCGTGGGTTTTATCCTGACAGCGGCTAGAACCTATCCAATGTTTCAAGTGTGGCATATGTGTGGGGCGTGGGGGCAGGGCTGGGGGACTGGATTTACAATTTTCAGGGTCACTCATGCTACATAAAAAATGAATCGGGTGTGGTCCTGGCTAGAAAGAAACAGCAAGACCAGGAACAACCAGCCGGGCAGGACTGAGTGCATGTGTGCTGTGAGCAAGGACGGGGCATCTGCATTGGGGTGATGGAAACAGAGCTTGTGAACACACACACACACAAAGCTACATCTCATTTTGTGATGCACATTTCTCTTAAATGCTGATCTAAGAGCTCACGAAAATTAGGGGTGCCAGTTGAACGTAATTGTGGCTGTGCTCCCTGGTTGCGGCACAAGCAAGAACAATCCCAGGAGGTGGATGTGGCGGGCAGAGTGTTTCTACACAATGAGGTGTTTTGGAGACCTTGCTGGGGATGGGGGCTGGCAAGAAGGAAAAGGGGAATTTGCCATCTCTGTTCTAGCTGAAGGAAGAGGTGGCCACTGCCTCGCTCCCCTTCCTCCTACTCAGTGCCCAACAACCTGCTAGAAAAGGAAAAGATGATTATCATGTCCTTGGGGGTCAGAATACTAGGAATCACTTTGCAAAAATACCTAGCGTTGTCCTGATTGAGATCTCCTGTATTATCATGTCTTCCCATGCCCTTCAGGTATTTCATATGGCTGCTTCCCAGGCCTGCTAGATAGGCAGAACTTGGCTGGGTTTCCCCCCTTCCCTTGGGTTACTGCAGATGACATACAGAATGGGCTGTGATATCACCTATCATCATCAGGGGGCTTCCTCTACAATGTAACACATACTTGACCGAGATCCCAGAAGTTCAGGAATCAGGATTCTAAATGAGTTTGTTATTGCCCTTCTCTGTCAGTTGGTGTGTTCCTATTCTGTTAAATAAGTTTGCTTCAAAATCAATGCATCTGTAATAATCAACAACTGGTAATGACCCAAAGGTCCATCAAGAATAGAACAGATAAATTGTGATAGACTCAGTCAGCAGAATACTAAACAGCCATGAAAATTAGCAACCATCCCTGCATGCAAGTCATGCATGAATCTCACTAACACCATTGAACGGAAGGAAGCAGACATGGGAGAGTAACTATTGAAGGTGATTTTTTATATATAAAGTTTATATATGGGCACCTGGGTGGCTCAGTTGGTTGAGTGACTGCCCACTGCTGAGGTCATGATCCTGGAGTCTCAGGATCAAGTCCTGCATTGGGCTCCCTGCTCAGCAAGGGGTCTGCTTCTCCCTCTGACCTTCCCCCTCTCATGCTCGCTTGCTCTCATTCTCTCTCTCTCTCTCTCAAATAAATCAATAAAATTTTTAAAAAACATTTATATAAAGTTCAAACCTGGCCAAACTCACCTATGGTGACAGAGAGACCATGACAGCCATCAGCCTTCCTCCAGTGGGAGGGGAGTATGAGCTGCTTCCAGGGACTGGTAATGTCTTTTTCTTGATTTGGAGGCTGGATGTATCGGTCAGTTTGTGAGAACTTGATCTGTACGAACTTGAGCTTAAGATATGTGCATTTTCTCTTGTGTATGTTAATACTTTGAAAACAGCATATCAGTACAAAATTACAATTCCCTTAACAGCAGTCCTGCTTTTTTCACAGATTGGTGGACAGTGTGAATTGAAAGCCATCGAAAGAGAGAAAACAGTTGTAGCTCTCTCACCCAAGGAGGCAAGCAAATGCCACAAAGAGGATTTGGCCAAAGCATTTTATGTAAGAATTGAATTTGCCTTTGATGCCAGTATGGTAAGGCTTTTTAGCTTCAGAGGAAAGCAACACAAATTAGACATTTTTATCATCATTGCTAGAAAATGCTGCTGATGTTGAACTGTTCTGATATCCCACGTGGACTGTCATCGTTATTGTTGTTAATGGAACCAACATTCATGGGGCCCTTGCTAGAAGACAGGCACCCTCCCAAATCTCTATACCCTGTGTCTCTTACTTGGAGACCCAGAGAACATGGGAACCCACACGGTTCCAAAGGAGCACAGTGAGACTTGAATCCAGGTGGTCTGACATGAAAGTTCAAACTAGTAATCACTCCCTGTTCACACACTTCCTCTTTTATAATCCAGGATGTTGGCAATTACTGAAACCAAATCCTTATGTGTTTCTCAAGTGAATTTGACATCCTGGCCAGTGTAAGAAAACATAAACACACACAACCAAACAACACCTCTCCATGAAGTTCTTCTCTTAGGCTAAAGAATGTTACTTGCCTTCTGCTGTTAACTTACTTAGAAAACTGAGCAAATGTGGTGGTGGTGGTGGGTGTGTTTACTCATAACCCACCACACTTTGGGAAAGCAAATAAAAGTCCACCAATAAAGGGGCATATTCAACAGTCTCAAGGCAGTTGGAAATCAGTGTTTCATGCCAGCCTTTCCTCTTTTTCTTTTCTTTTCTTTTCCTCCCTTCCTTCCTTCCTCCCTCCCTCCCTTCCTTCTTTTCTTTCTTTCTTAGCAAGGGGGTGGGGGGGGGAGTGGGCAGAGGGAGAAAATGAGTCCCAAGCTGTCTCCATGCCTAGCACAGAGCCCAACGTGGGGCTCGATCCCACGACCCTGAGATCATGACCTGAGCTGAAACCAAGAGTCAGACCCTTAACTGACTGAGCCACCCAGGTGCCCCATCGTGCCAGACTTTTCTTAAGAATAATTCAGGGGCGCCTGGGTGGCTCAGTTGGTTGGGCGACTGCCTTCGGCTCAGGTCATGATCCTGGAGAGCCGGGATCGAGCCCCATATCGGGCTCCCTGCTCGGCGGGAGGCCTGCTTCTCCCTCTCTCACTCCCCCTGCTTGTGTTTCCTCTCTGGCTGTGTTTCTCTCTGTCAAATAAATAAAATCTTAAAAAAAAAAAGAATAATTCATACATCTGCTTAAATTCAGGTCCTGCTTGTTAGTATTAAGAGAAGGAAATAGTTTTGCCTCACCTAGATGTCTTCCTTGTCCACCCAACGAGCTTGGTTTTCTTTCTCTTGAAACAAATCTAGAAATCAGTTCACCTTTTCCTGGCACCTTTTTCACCTGGTAGAGCCTTCTTGTTGCCAACTTTTTAAAAACAAGGACACCTTTGCTGCAACCAGAATAACAAATTTGCCTTACATAAATATCGATTTAATATTAGTTTCTGTAAAGATCTTGAATGTATCTGGCATGATGTATGCATGATATAATCATTTTAGCTATTTTTTGTTGCTTTTTAATTTTTAATTATGGTTAAAGGCACAATGTAAAATTTGCCATCTTGGCCATTGCTGAGTATACGATGTGGGAGTATTGAGCCCATTTTGTGCAGCCAGCCTCCAGAACTCTTTGCATCTTATAAAACGGAAACAGTAATTCCCCACTGCACACCATGCAGCCCCTAGCCCCCATCTCCTTCTCTTCCCCTCTGGCAATCTGACTACTCAAGCCACTTCGTATAGGTGGGATCAACAGTCCTCCTTCTTCTGACTGGCATACTCAGCCACCCATGGGCACCCAGGCTGATGCCACCTCTTGGCTATTGAGGAAAGCACTGCTAGGAGCACCTGGGTGGCTCAGTCGGTTAGGCCTCCAACTTGACTCTTGGTTTCAGCTCAGGTCATCGTCTCAAGGTCATAGGATGGAGCCCTGTGTTGTAGGGCTCCATGCTCAGCAGGGAATCTGCTTGAGATTCGTTCCCCCTCCTCTTCCCTTTCCCTTTGCTCTCCCCACCCCCAACTCACACACACACACACTCTAAAATAAGTTAGATAAAAATCTTTGGGGAAAAAAAGAGAATAGCGCTGCACACATATCCCTTCGAGATCCACTTCTTTTGGTATCTATCCGTCCAGAAAAGTAATTGCTGCATCCCATGAGGATTCTATTTTTAATTTTTTGAGGAATCCCCATTCTGTTAGGTATAGAGGCTGTACCATTTCAGGTTCCCAAGGCCTATTTTTTAAAAAGAAAATAGAAGCATTTCTACATTTCTGGAATTTCCTGCTACAACCTCACTCATTGAAATTTAGGCTCGAGATTGTCTTTTCTTCTATAATGATAGGGCAGGAGTGCAGTCTAATTGAGAAAGAACTGGAATGTGGATGTTCCTTCTCTCTCTGTTCCTGGTTGCTCAGGGTCTTTGAACAAGTTCCTTCTCCTTGGTGGAGAGTCCAATTTCCTGGTCCATGTTGGGAGTAGACAGTTTCTGAAGTGGGAGTTGTGTGAGGTGGGCTCCCTGGTCCTTCAGGGCCCTTTGGTGAGCCTGTGCTTAACCATGTCTTTCCAGGTGGACTTACAAAATGGGCTGTCTGAGTTCTCGGTGTCCCAACGGAGACAGGTCCATGGCTGGAATGAATTTGTTGCTGGTAAAACCGAATCCGTGTGGAAGAAATACCTCGATCAGGTAGGTGTCATTCCTTGCATTAACTAGTGCAAACCAGAGACGGTGAGATCCTCATTCATTCTTTAAATATTGATTGTGGGTATCCTTGGATCTGTCCTGGGGTGCAGGGGTACAAAGATAAAGAAGGCTCCCTGCTCACTCAGGCTGGTTTTAGCAGCAGGAGGGAGGGCCATGCGTAAATCTCTCTACTACCCAGGCAGCCATGACTATGAATAATAGTTGTTATATTCCTAGAGGTTTTTTTTTCCACATCTGGGCACCCTGCTGAGTGAGTAAGTAAGCAACCATTAACTTCCTTCGTCTTCCTCTTCTTCTTCATTTTGAGATGAGGAGGGTGAACAGAGAAGTTGAAATATTTCCCCCAGGCTGTGTAGGGTTGCTAGGTTTAGCAAATAAATAGACTGCCTTGTTAAAGTTGAATTTTGGATAAATACAGTTTTTTGGTATAACTGTCCCCGAATATTGCATGATGATATGATGCATATGATACCCCCCCCAAATGTCCCTCGTTTATCTGAAATTCAAATTTAACTGGCTGTCCAATCGTCTGTCTGGCAGCTGGAGCCTATGTCCCACGGCAGTCAGCGGCATGCTAGGGAGTAAAGCCAGGCAGCCGGTTCCAGAGCCCCTTCCCTTCTTCGCCTCTGCCCTTGGTGCTGGCACCCTGCCGAATGGATGGCACGGAACTCAGACGCCTAGAAGCCACGGGGAGGTGGAAAGAAAAATTTGAAATAAACATGACTGCAAGTACCAGCCTAGAAGTCGGCACCCCTACCACCTACCCAGGATCCGTTCAGAAACCCCAGTTCACACGCTGACTACCCCCAGATACCTGAAGGCATTCAGACTGCCTCGGTTTCCCCCCTCGTGGCCTCCTGAACTCCTTCGCATCCCCGACACTTGCTGCTCCAGCTGTGGTTCCAAGTGGCCCCAGGCTTCAGCAGCCTTCCTATTGGCTCAGCGTTTAAAGCTTCATGATTGGTTGGTGGAGGGGCCTCCTTGCAGCATCCTCACGCTCTATTCTCCTCCAATCCCCCTGCCGCTCATTTGTCAGGTCTCTGCACGCTGGGGAAGTGGTTCCTTGCATTTGGCGCCAAAACCAGCTTCTGGGTGCGCAGGTGGCTCTATTCAGCCCGAAAGCTTCCCGGAATGCCCAGGTTGGAAGGAAGCAGCAGCACCTCCTAGAAGCCAGAGTTCAGGGAAGCAAGCTGACACCGGTGGTGGGGATGGACTGCCTCTCTTCAGTCCCCTGGGCCTCGATCAGTCCTGCTCTGGCTGCCCCTTCCGCCAGGGCCTCTCTCCGGTTCCCACAGCCATCCTCCTTCCTCCCTCTACCTGGTTAACACTCCTGTAGACGCCAGCCAGGGCCTTTGGTTGCTCATTTTTCAAGCAGGGATACTGAGCAGTCCCTGTGTCATCGAGTTAGGAGGAGGCTAGGACATGGTGCAGGTGAAGCGTCTAGGGAAGAGCAAGGCACATGGGAGGCACTCTATAAAGTGTCGGTTGGCTTTATTGTTACTGTAGCACACCCTCTTTCTGCCTGTCTCCCTTTATGTTTGGGCTCAGAAGAGCCCCGAGCCAGGAAGATACTAGCCATCCATGGCCAGAGCAGCCCTTGGGGCATGTGGCAGGACCTTCCTGTTGAATCTGGCACCTGTTTGCTGGGTCTCATATTGACTCGCTTGTGTTAGATGAGCCTGGGCAGGCACTTGGCATGGTCTGAAGTTGGGGATGGAAGGGGACTGATGTCAGGGTCCAGCTCAGGAGAGGGCTGAGCTTATGGGATTGGAATTGGGGTTCAAGGGGCACTTGGTCCAGGCCTGGCCAGAAACCAGCACCGGGTTGCAGCACTCACAGCGGCCCCGGCCATGATGGCACACCCCAGAGCTAGTCTCCAGCCCATGGCTCGAGGGGCCTGTTGTCCAGAAATAGAGTCCTGGGTGGGTGTAGCCTGAAGGGAGGGGAGGGCAGGGAGCCAGGTGGCACTGTGGAGGTGACCTGGACAGGATTTGCGCCTGAGGGAGGAGACACCTAGTGCTGACTTCTGCTCTGCTATGTCACCTTCAGTAGGAGCTCTCACGCCACCAAGCCTCTAGCTGCCCCATGTAAAACTGTATGCTCACTGCTTCATGCACTCATTCATTCTAGATAAATGCTTTTTATGTTCCCGGACGTGGGAGAGGCACTGTGCAGAGTGCAGCAGCCACCCCAACTTTCTGCTTGTGGGAAGACAGCTGCATATGTAATATGCCGTGTGGTGAGTGTGGTGGTCAGAAAGGAGTCAGGGCAGGTGCTAGGAAATGATCTCTGATCTGTTTTGGACTGTGTGCTCAGGGGAGCCATTGAACTGCTGCCCGAGGGGCTAATCTTTGAGCAGAGATCTGCAGGAAGTGAAGAAGGGAGGGTCTGGAGGAAGGATGTGCAGAAGGCCCTGGAGCAGGGAGACCAGGGTCAGGTGAGGATAACTGAGTTTCAGAAGGTGACCTGGAGAATGCAGGTGCCTGGTGCGTGCTGCGTGTTCGACTCTTGTTGGTGCGCCTCTCACCTCACTTTTATCCAACCGGGTGCAAGTCTCTGATGGGCTCCAGGTGGAAATGAAATCTTACTCTTAGCCCTGCTGGACTGTACTCCTCTCTGCACTATGTTGAATAGTATCCCTCTCAAACGCTCATCTACCTGGAACCCAGAATAGTGCCTTATTTGGAAATAAGTTTTTTGCAGATGTGACTTAGTTCAGATGAGGTCCTACTGGATTAGGGTGGCCCGAAATCCAATGCCTCGTGATCTTGATAAGAAGACAGGAGACACATGGACACACCCACAGGCAGGAACAGGCCCTGTGGCAGAGACCAGAGGGGTGTGTCTACAAGCCAAGAACACCACAGATACCTGGCCACCGCCAGAGGCTTGCAAAGGCAGGAAAGATTCTCTTCCCCGACCTCCGGAGAGACTCTGGCCCTACCAACACCTTCATTTGGAGTTCTGGCCTCCAGAACCAAGAGAGTCCGCCTAAGTTGTTTTAAGCCCCTGGGCTATGGTCACTTATCACACCTGCTCTGGACGGATGTCCCCTCCACTGGGCTTTCCTGAGCTCACATCTCCCTCTGCTCTCGTATTTCATCCTCCCTGGACTTCTGAGGAAAGGGTGTGTCCGCCTCCACGGGGCAGTGTGCATGGCTTTGGCTGTGAGCTCTGCCAGGCGTCCCCCACTGGCCCCCGTCTGCCCGCCGCCAAGACCCACCCCCGTCCAGCGCTGCCAGATGCTCTCAGAACCGGAACTGGGACTTCACGGGCCAAAACCTTTTTTTAAATCTTTCATTAGGGAAAATTTCAAAAAAATGCCTAAGTAGAGAGAGTAATATAATGACCCCCACATACCCATTATCTGCCTTCAATAATTATCCATCTATTTTCCACTTTCATCCCTCCATTTTTTCCTGCTGCATTTTAAAACAAATTTTAGATGCTGAATCTTTTTGCCATCTCTGCTTTGCCATGTACCTCTATCATTAGAGAACATTTTCCTTTTTCTTGCCTTTTTATTTTTTTTTAAACCATAACAACAATACTCTTGCTCCAATAATACGATTATCACTCCCTGGCCTGGGCCACTTCAGGTGCTGGGTCCCCGGTCCATTCTCCCCACAGGCCTCAAAGACTCTGCTTTATAGGTTATTTGTTTGAAGTGGAGTCAGAACAAATCCTGCCCTTTGCTTTTGGGTGATGTGTTCCTAAAACCGATTGAATCTAAGACCTTTTCCTCATCTGTGACTTCATGACTTTGTGAAGTCCGCAAAATTATATATAGAGGTCTTCATTTAGGGAGAAGACTGCAGCTAATTGAATAAGGTCCATCTCAGAACCTTCGATGCACATTTCAAGTTCTTGGTACAATCAGAAAAGTTGTACCGAAGAAGATGGATTGTCTTCAAATTGCTAAGTCTTGAGGATTCAGAATAGATGCTGTGCCTGACTCAGGGCCGCTGGTGGGTGGACCACTAATGGTCCTGTCCCTTGTTCAGAGGAGATAAAGCACAGCCCGTCTGGGGTGGGGAGCAAGGGGACATTAAATCCCTTCATGTACCACACTGACGTGACACTGATGTGCTTTTTCTCTTGAGCACCGTGAATCACACATCTGATCATGTTTCTCTTTTTACCTTGGCTGCTGGGAAGCTCAAGGCCAAATGTGCAGCCCCATTTGTAACCATGAAATTAAGACTTGCACATTGATATGTTAAGTCTTACTTGGATCCTAATCTTTGGTCCACTCTGTCTTCCTCTTTTTGTGTGTTTGTCTTTATGTTTCCTTTCAATTGTCTGTAACATGAGCTACTGTGTAATAGATCTATGAAATGAGGGAGTAGATACATAAAGCAATAAAGCAGAAATCCTTTAGGGAAATTTATTTGGCACTGGTTCTCCGGAAGGAGAACTCCTTGGAGCCCCCAGATGCAGTCCCAGGAGCAGGTTGGTGTGACTGGGACACGCGGCCCTGGGCAGCTGGCATAGCAAAGGGGACCCCTCGGCCATGCTGGACTGGAGCTTGCAAGCCACCAGAGGGGCTGCGTCCTGACCTGGTGTGTCGTGGAGACCTGGTAGGGTGAGATCAAGAACTCCAAGGCAGGGCCAGGGCTGCTGTCTGGACAGGCATAGTGTAGGATGACCCCCAGGAAACCAGTGTCAATGAAACTGCAGGGGTGGGGATTTCAGGTGGAGGAGAACCTCTGGAGGGGGCGGTCTTCCTCCTGAGCGCTAGGCTCACCTGTAGTGCTGGCTTGGAAGCCCAGCCTGAGCCAAAAGAAAAGAACCACCACGACCCCCTGCCGCCCTGTGTTCTCTCTACAGTTTAAGAACCCCTTGATCCTGCTGC